>LPNX010922737.1:201107-211710 GCA_001517045.1 Pseudotsuga menziesii | reverse complement strand
TCAGTCACGAAATTCCTTGGTTGGATGCTCCTCCTAAACAGTCAACGAGTTCTCCATCTGAAAACTATCCTCAGTCAAGCTCACCACTGTACATTGTCACTGCCTTCGCTCATCAATTTGATGAAGATGTAGGCTGCTGGCTTGTCCTTTGTGCTGCTAATGCAATCCTCAAAAATATACAGACTGTCTGTATTAAGACTGGTGTGGAAACCCTTCCTTGGATCTGCTGCCCAATATTCAGCTAAAGAGATTACCAAGTTGCTGGTGTAAACTCTAGCTGAGTTGTGGTATGCCCTAGCTGGGCTCGGGTAATATTAGACAGGCCCAATAGGGCTGCTTCACCACCGTATATTTCCACAGTTAGCGAACTGCTCCCACAGAAAATTTCCACATAAAAACGAGCTGTAAAAAAATAATTTCCACTGCTGATATTTCCACGCTGATATCTTTCTGCTCCACCAAAAAAAAATTCCTCTGCTGCCACCGAGCCGCAGTCAAAATTGCAGAGCTCTCCACCGAAATTTCCTTGGCAAAAAAGAAGATTTTCGTGGTGTATTTATACTAAATTTTCTTTCTTAAATTGCTGAGCCGACATATATAAAATTATAATTTTTTAATGAATTTTTTTTTAATGGGCCGACATGCATATCTGGGCCGACATTGCTATTTAGGGCCGACATAAAATATTAAAAATATTTGACGCCGACTTCATATAAAAAAAATTTGAGCTGACATTTGCCTTTGTTTATTAACAAAGATTACTCTACCACCATTGCCATTGGCTTTACTCTTTTCGATGACAGCAGAATTTGAGCTAAGTAAGAGTACTTATTCATCATACATAGCAGCACACAGTAGCACAGGTTTTGGCATATATGTATGTGACTGCCTATATGCAACAGTTAGCAAATATGATGGGATAGGGCCTGCATGAAAGCAGCAGTCTTAATTTCTCTATCATTCGAAAGAGATGGGCACTGCTCTCTTCGCTAGGGACACATCCATCCTGCATCAACTAGAAAGCTTATCCTTTTTCCTTCTTCTTGTGGCTGCTACATGCATTCCTGTAGACTCCTTTTAGAGAACGTGCAGACCTGCTACAAGTTCCCAGAATTGGTTCACCAATTGGCTTGCTTTTGCAGGCAAACTGGCCCACAATGAACAGCACTATGCACATGCCTCCAAAGTGTTAGAACCCTAGTGGGTTGCTTGAGTGCTACTTCCCTCGCCATTCAACCCCAATTGACAATAGAGGCAACTTTGCTTTACTCCAAATGAGACAATGTGTTCCATTGGAGTCCACTTGATTATTTTGCATCCTTGCCATCACAATTTCTTTAAGGGTCCAAAAGATCCCTCAATGTCTACCAAAACTTGAAGGCTGCTCTCGGGTCTTCAGTATCATCAGCTGGGTGGTGGCATCAATGACATTATGACCATGTTGGCATCAATGACAATTTCATCAAGAATCTCCCCCTTTGTCATTGATGACAACAACTCATGCTCCCCCTATGAGCATGTTCCCCTTTTGTCTTCATCTCTCCCTTTGTCTTCATCTCTCCCCCTTTGGCATCAATGGCAAAGGGTGCCGACATACCTATCTCTGAAATCTCTGATCACTGTTGACTGCTCCCCCTGTCAATATGCACGATCTTAGGACCTGTCTCTATGCCTGGAGTAACCATCCTTTCTCCTTTGAGTTCATTCTCCAGCCTCATGAACTCAAGGTGTGTTAAGGTCTTTGAGAGAGCTTACACTTGGCTTGCCATATGGCAGCCATCCTCCCTGCTCTAATCAGCTTCTCCTAACCGCAACTGCTCGGTCTTCCTCATCCATACCTGCTTTTTGACATTTGTTCTTTGAGCATTTGTTCCTTCATAGTCCTTGCTGGTTTTCTTGGCTGAGCTATATGTTAGTCTTCTCATATCATTCCAACAGTTTTGTGCTTTGTGCCCAAATTTGTTGCATGACCAGCACCTAACTGAGCTGTTGGAACTTCCAATACTTCTTTGATCCACTTCATTTCTCCATGCCTGAGCATATCCCTGACTGTAGGCATTTGTCTTCTGATATTCAAATCTTCTTGCTGAGATGTATGGAGTACTCCTTCCTGGTTGACTTCTTTGACTGGCACACTCATGGGCTTTGTGTCCAAATCCACTGTAGATGTAGCATCTCAATGTGCGACATGTGGCAGCAACATGTCCGACTTGATTGCATGTCCAACATCTAACTGAGTCATTGGGGATTCCAGCCCTTCTCCTTCCATAGAACCTACAATCCAAAGCCTTATGACCAAAGTTAGAACAACAATAACAATAACCATTGAAACCACTTTCATACCTGGGTCTTGGAGCTGTTTCCTTTATGAAGTTGCTTTGATGAACAGACCTAACTCCTTGTTTCATCTTTGAACTTCCAAAATCCTTGTTGTCATGTGCAGGAGCGTGGGGAGCAACTTTGGACATTGATGGACCTGCTTCTGGAGTCTTCGGAGACCAAGCGTCATCTTCAGATTTTTCTTTGTTCTTCTTGTAACCAAGACCAGTTTTGTCGAGTGGAGATCTTTGGCAATCTAAGATCTTATCTAGGACAATTGAACTGTCCTGGAGCTTGACCAAGGCTTCATTTTTCTTACCTTTCTTCCTGAGACCAACTACCTCCATTTCCAGCTTCTGGATTGTTTCCTCCTTTTCTTCTAGCTGTCTCTTCAAGATTTCTTCTGTCCTCTTGGCTTCCTCTAGCTGAGTCTTCAAGTCATGATTAACCTCTCTAGTTTCTTCAAGCTCTTGAACAGGCTTTTCTGATTCGTCCTTTTGATTGATCAATTCAGTCTTTAATTGTTCAACTTCAGCATCCTTGTCTTTCATTTGATTTCGCAATTCTTTGTCCTTGTCTTTGAGCTTTAAAAGCAACACTTTCATTGACATGGTCTTCTGCTGATATTCATTCAAGGAGTCCAAGATTTCTTTTTTGAACTTCGTGAAATCACTCTAGTTCATATTTACTGTGTTTAGGAACCAATTGGCTCTAAGATCAATATTTAGCAACGTGAGATGTATCTGATGTGCAGTCTTTGATAGCCTCTCATCATCTTCTGCAAGAACCTTCTCAATTTCATCACACAAGCTATCATTATAATCACAAGAGTCCATACCTTTACTAGAGTCCTCTTCTTGTTTATCTTCTTCTTGATTTAGCTCTTCTGGGGGCTTGACTTCTGATCTCTGATCTGTCTTTTCTGGTTCTGGTCTTGCCTTCTGATACTCACTCTCTAGCTTGAACCATAGGTCTTTTGCCGAAGTGTACTCTCCTACACTTTCCTTCACTGAGCTGGGAAGTCCATCCATGAGGAACTTCAAAGCTGTAGTGTTGTCCTTCTTCGCTTCGTTCTGTGCAGCTGGTTTTCCTTTCTTGTTTGATGGAGCGGGTGGATTGATGACAATTTCCCAAATACCAAACTTCTTCAGATAAGCCTTCATTTTGCTCCTCCAACTGAAATAATCTGCAATATCAAGTACAGGCACGTCATTGCTTGATGACTCTTTCTTTTCCTCCATTGTGTCTAAGGATCTCCTTCAAGCTTGCTAGGCTCGTGACGAAGGCCGGCTCTGATACCAATTGTTGACACTGAGAGGGGGGGTGAATCAGTGTGAAGCAATATTTTAACCTTTTCTTAGCTTCTCACGGTTAGCTACCAATTCATCAAATCAACACTTCACCATAATCATTTCATAAACATCATTCACATAACATAAGCATTTTATTCATAAAGCACCATAACACAGAGTAACACCACACTATATAAATTTGTAATCTTTTTATATTATTTGGGTCCGGCTACAACCATTAGGCGAAATCAGCACCTATTGATACATAGAGCACCTACTCTGGATCTAGGACCCTGCCTGGTTTTCTTAGCCCCTGCTAAGAAGGGTTTGAGGTATCATAACCTCAGAAAGCAAGTCAAACTTGCATTTACAATAAAGCTCACTGTTACATTACTTCATCACTTGTCTCTTCAATCTGCTGCTGATCAATACTGCTGATTAACTCTGCTGCAACACACCTGCTCTTCATTACTGCCAAGTCATCAAGGACTGCTCATCTCTGCTGTACCACTGCTCACTGCTGCTCCATTTATCTCTGCTCATCTTTTCTGCTCATCAATGCTGCTCATCAATGCTATCAAGCATTTTTACTGCTTCTTCATTGATTCATAGATTTGTTCATCAACTCATGTCATGAACCTGTCAAATCTGTTGTTCAAAGATCTGCTCACACTTTCATTTGCTGGTTATGCCTATCATCAAAAAGTCTTCTCAATCAAAGATTTTCCCATGCATCTTATTTGTTGTTTCAAAGACTTCTACAGTCTCATATACCCAACTTTTTGATCATTTGACAAGACTTTTATGTCCCTGTAGCATGCATGCTCTATCTTTGTAATCAGTCCTGTAGCTGGTACTCTGCTCTTCTGTTTGCTGCTTTACTTTAACTGGCACTCAAACCTGCAAATACAGAATTAGATGGCTCTTGTAATATCCCTATTCATTTCACAGGTTATCTTCTTCCATGCTATGAATTTTTTAAGATAATGAAAATCTTGAAGCTCTCAGTTTCAGCTTGATGTCTGAAGCTGCTACTTGTACATCTGTAAGGTAGATTCCCTTGTACACGGCTCCTTTTGCTGAGATGTTTAGACTTCTAACTCTTCCTTGAAATAGGTCATAATTGTTTCCAGAAATGGAAGCCTTCAGCTCACTACAATGTTCAATCCGAGACCTTACAAAAATCTTGACTGCACTTTGAAACAGCTTTCCAATGAAGCGTTCAGAACTATGGTTGACTATTGCCTTCTCTTGATTTGCTACGTCTTCAATACTTTGGTGACAAAGCATATGAGAATTGGTTGAAACTCTGGATACAACCTTCAACCTTTCCAGGTAGGTAGCTGTTGCATCATTGCAAATGTGTGATATCTTCTTGACCTGGTAACTAGCATCAAAGAGATACAATACTAATATAATATTTGCAAATATCAGAAATTCTTATACCACCGTCCTGTAGACAGTACTGAGACTACAAACTAGCTCAATGTTTCCCTGAGAATCAGAACCCATATTCTAAATTCTGTTAGACATACCGGTCTTCTACTTGTGGCTACTTCAGTTCTCTATTATCACCCAAAAGGAAATCTGCTCCCATGAAATCTCAGTCACGAAATTCCTTGGTTGGATGCTCCTCCTAAACAGTCAACGAGTTCTCCATCTGAAAACTATCCTCAGTCAAGCTCACCACTATACATTGTCACTGCCTTTGCTCATCAATTTGATGAAGATGTAGGCTGCTGGCTTGTCCTTTGTGTTGCTAATGCAATCCTCAAAAATATACAGACTGTTTGTATTAAGACTGGTGTGGAAACCCTTCCTTGGATCTGCTGCCCAATATTCAGCTAAAGAGATTACCAAGTTGCTGGTATAAACTCTAGCTGAGTTGTGGTATGCCCTAGCTGGGCTCGGGTAATATTAGACAGGCCCAATAGGGCTGCTTCTCCACCGTATATTTCCACAGTCGGCGAACTGCTCCCACAGAAAATTTCCACATAAAAACGAGCTGCAAAAAAATAATTTCCACTGCTGATATCTTTCTACTCCATAAAAAAAAATTCGTCTGCTGCCATCGAGGCTCAGTCAAAATTGCAGAGCTCTCCACCGAAATTTCCTTGGCAAAAAAGAAGATTTTCGTGGTGTATTTATACTAAATTTTCTTCCTTAAATTGCTGAACCGACATATATAAAATTATAATTTTTTAATGAATTTTTTTTTTTTAATGGGCCGACATGCATATCTGAGCCGACATTGCTATTCAGGGCCGACATAAAATATTAAAAATATTTGACGTCGACTTCATATAAAAAAAATTTGAGCTGACATTTGCCTTTGTTTATTAACAAAGATTACTCTACCACCATTGCCATTGGCTTTACTCTATTCGATGACAGCAAAATTTGAGCTAAGTAAGAGTACTTATTCATCATACATAGCAACACACAGTAGCACAGGTTTTGGCATATATGTATGTGACTGCCTATATGCAACAGTTAGCAAATATGATGGGATAGGGCCTGCATGAAAGCAGCAGTCTTAATTTCTCTATCATTCGAAAGAGATGGGCACTACTCTCTTCGCTAGGGACACATCCGTCCTGCATCAACTAGAAAGCTTATCCTTTTTCCTTCTTCCTGTGGCTGCTACATGCATTCTTGTAGACTCCTTTTAGAGAACGTGCAGACCTGCTACAAGTTCCCAGAATTGGTTCACCAATTGGCTTGCTTTTGCAGGCAAACTGGCCCACAATGAACAGCACTATGCACATGCCTCCAAAGTGTTAGAACCCTAGTGGGTTGCTTGAGTGCTACTTCCCTCGCCATTCAACCCCAATTGGCAATAGAGGCAACTTTGCTTTACTCCAAATGAGACAATGTGTTCCATTGGAGTCCACTTGATTATTCTGCATCCTTGCCATCACAATTTCTTTAAGGGTCCAAAAGATCCCTCAATGTCTACTAGAACTTGAAGGTTGCTCTCGGGTCTTCAGTATCATCAGCTGGGTGGTGGCATCAATGACATTATGACCATGTTGGCATCAATGACAATTTCATCAATAATGCATCAATCTTCCTCCAGTTGGAAACTAGAGGTATGGCCATAGGCTTGTAGTCCTCCATTCTGAATCTCTTTAGGATCTCTACTGCATACGTCCCCTGTCCGATGAAGAAGCATCCATCTCTTTGCCAAACCTCCAAGCCCAAAAAGTAATGCATCAGCCCAAGGTCTTTCATCTCAAAGTCTACTGCAAGGTTGGACTTGCAGTCTCCAATCAACCTCTCATCTCCTGTCAAAAAGAGATCATCCACATATAAGACCAGTATGAGAGGCACCTCACCTGTCAAGAAGTATAAGTTGTGGTCAGCCTCACTCCACTGAAATCCCGTCTCCCGTAGATAGCTGTCAATCCTCGAGTACCATGCTCGAGGTGCCTGCTTGTGCCCGTAAAGAGCTCGATGCAATCTGCATACATGCGTCTCCCTATTCTCCACATCAAACCCCTCTGGCTGCTCAATATACACCTCCTCCTCTATAACTCCGTTGAGGAAGGCAGTCTTGATGTCCATCTGATGGACACTCCAACCCATCTCCGCTGCTAGTGAGATAATGGTCCGAATGGAAGAATACCTGGCAACAGGGGCGAAGGTCTCCTCATAATCAATACCCTCCTTCTGTAAAAACCCCTTTGCCACGAAGCACGCGTTGTACTTCTCCACGCTTCCATCTGCTGCATGCTTCACCTTGTAGATCCATCTGGATCCCACCACCTTTTTCCCTTGTGGCCTCGGCACAACCTCCCATACTTGGTTTTTTATAATGGAGTCATACTCCTCAACCATAGCTTCCTCCCACAAATTATGTTGTGCAGCCTCCCTGAAGCTGGAAGGTTTAGAGTTAATCAACTCTGTCATCAGTGCCATATAACTAAGCCTCTCTGGCAGTACACTCAGTCTAAAAGATGTCTGTGGAGGATTTACCTGCCTGGAATCCTGCACTGTGGATCTAAACCACTTAGGGCTTGGCCTAGTGTCAACCTGCTACTGCTGCTGGATATCCGTCTCTTGCTGCAACTTATCCTTCAAGTCAATGACTGAAGGATCCTGTCCACCTGACTCCCTATGACCACTAGAACCTATACTTTGTGTCTATACCTGTCCCTGTACATTTGGCTCCTCCAACTTGACTCTCGACTACTATGCTGGCTGTTGCTCTGTTGGTAAGTCCAAAGATCTCCACAAGGCCCTGTCCTCATCGAACTGGACATCCTTGTTCACAATGATCCTCCTGCGAGTAGGAATGTAAAATCTATATGCCTTCGAAATTTCGCCGTAACCAATAAGTAGCCCCTTCTCTCCAGAAGGGTCCAACTTCTTCCTATTGTCAACATGAACATGACAATAGCAGACACTGTCGAATATGCGAATGTGACTCACATCTGGCCTAGTGCCTGTGAAGACCTCCTCCGGTGTCTTCCTCCCTAAGGCTATGTGGAGACACTTGTTTTGAATGTATATTGCAGTGCTATATGCCTCGACCCAGAGGAATAGTGGTAATCCCTGATCAAATAGCATGGCCTTGGCTGCTCCAACCATAGTCCTGTTCTTTCGCTCTGCAACTCCTTTCTGCTGTGGGGTATGGGGCACAATGTGCTCCTTCTTGATCTCCTTAGTCGAACAATAGTCCATGAACTCATTGGAAGTGTACTCACCCCCGTTGTCTATCCTCAACAATCGAATCTTCTTTCTTGTTTGGTTCTCCACAAGAGTTTTGAACTCTCGGAAACTCTCAAAGACCTCTGACTTGGCCTTCAGGAAATAGATCCAGGTTTTCCTGGAATAGTCATTGTTGCCGCCTAATTCACACTTTAAGGAACAGGAAAGTCACAACCTGTTGTGTGTGTCCTTGGGGGCAAGCGAGAGCTGGGGACCACTGTCACCACAGTCCACAACTCCTCCGTTTAGGCAAGATCCCAATGGAGCCAAGGGGGGAAGTCCCTACGAAAGACTAAGTTCCAGATTTATTAATTAATTACAAATTAAAGGGATCTTTTTAAGGTGTGAGGCTAAGGTTTTGAGAGATGACAGTCAAACCAATGCAAGATGCAATATTTCAATGACAGTCAATCCTTTTAATATAACCAGTGCCTAAGTAATGGAGTCAGAGAATGCAACTTTCAATGGATGCAGTCTAAGTTAATTATCCCACAGGTTAAGTTATCTAAAAATGAGATGAGATCAAACTATGAACAATATACACAGTTAGGAAAGATTTATAAACAATATTATCAAGATAAATGAAAAATCAAATAATCACAGTTGAGTAATATGAATAGTATTAAACAATTGAGCAGTAATTTTATGAATAAACTTGATGATGACAATGCTAAGATAAATAGCAGAAAAAAGTAAACCAGTTGATTAATATCCACAAGTTAAAAAATTATTAGGCTTGCTTTGCAGGTGCAACAACAACTGAAAGGAAACAAATGCAATATTGGAGTGAAATGTTGCTGGAGTGAAAATGTTGTAGAACCGGTTTTGCAATGTCTCTTGGTTCGTTTTAATAAATTTTATTAAAGTTGAAGTCTTTGATTAAGTTTTAGATCCGGTGGTGTGACTACCCCAATCTAGTATTTCTCAAGTCAAAGAAGGAATGCTGGTGCGCTCAACAAAGTGGGGGCAAAGCCCACCCGTAGCTCCTAGGTCAAACCCCAATGCCCTGGTGCTCAACAAAGAGGACGTAGAACGCCTAGAGCCCCCCACGGTCTTCTACCCCAAGTCGCTTCCAAGGTCACTGTTTTTAATCAACCGGAAAAACAACAAGATGGATGCCTATTAAACTAAACTCCTCTACCCCCTGTCGTATCTCGTGAGTACCCCGAAGGGTGATAACCGAGTAGAGGAACAGGGGCTAAATTCGTTGTTGGTTAATTTTAGGGGTAAATTTTAAGTCTTGGTGATTAGCATGTAAGGTTAATTTTATACTATCAACAAGATCAACCAAGCGGTATCCCTTATGGGAGATGCTGGTACTTGATCTTGGACTGACAAGCAAAATGTGAAGATTTGTAGCAGAAAAAAGAAGTTGTTCTAATTAAACTAAGCCCCCACCTCTCCTGCTTTTCATACCCAACTTCAAGTCCCTAAAGAGAGATGACAAGTAGGACAGAGGATACACCGGATTAGTGGGTTGTATGGTTACTCTTTTGACAGAAAATAAAGTTTAAACTTAGCTACTTTGAAAGGAAAATGCAATTAGCCTAACAATGTCCTAACCGCACAACAATCTCTGTTACAGAGATGGTGGTCTGTAACAGAGATGGTGCGTAAACAAAAATAAAAAAAAAGGTTAACCTAACCTCACTTCAATCCCTTAAAGGAAAGTGGGTAAATAGAAATAAAACTTGCATAAACATAAATCTATGCAACTAGTTATCTAGGCTACCTCTACACTACTCATATACAGATTTACAACAGCTTTTAAAGCTTTAGAGAATACCCCAAAGAAAACTTCTCTTTTGGGGTTTACAATCTTGTAGAAGAAAGAGAAGAAATGTGGTTTTTTGGCCCCTTTTGGATCAGAACTTTTCTATGGCTTTTTTAGGCAATTTTGGGCAGCATAACCCCCTCTTCTGTGCATAAACCTGCAACAAACCAACAACTTTACTTGCTGGAATTTACTGCAGAAACACTAAAACAGAAAGTTAGGACAGATTAGTATAAAACCCAGAAAATTTACTGAAAAAATCTGAACTTGAAATTTTTGGAAAAAGAAGTTTTAGTACTTTAAAAATGAATTTTTGGGCATCCAAATGATGTATTAACAGCAGATTCATAACTCTATACTAATCTACAATGGAAGAAAGCCCTAAAACAAGGGTTTTATTCACTATACAGTGAATAAAACTCAGTTTTAGGAGAGAGAAAGAAATATGGACGAAAATGCAAATTTGAAGAAAGAAACCCTTGGAGGAACCCTTCTTAGTTTTAGA
>LPNX010922737.1:186909-200969 GCA_001517045.1 Pseudotsuga menziesii | reverse complement strand
CAACCCCTTGAAGATCAATGGCCAAGATTAGATCTCCACCACTAGATCTAGGTATTTGACTTTGCACCCCTCTCAACCAATCAAATAGCCTAGGCGCCTCTTCAATCCATGGCTTGAGTGCTTGATCCATGCTTCAACCATTCTACACCCTTAGATCTAGGGTTTTGACCAAGGCGCCCCCCTTAGATCACTTTTAGGGTTTTAGATGTGGGCCCAAAGGCTAGGTGCCACCTTATGAGGGCCCTTTCACACTAGCGCTCCACCAAAATGGGGTTTTGTTAAGGGATGCGCCACCTTTAGAGGAGTTTTAGGGTGAGCCGCCACCTTTAGAGATGTTTTCCACTTAAAATAAGCCATGAAATGGCTAGCCCCCCCCCCCCAAATGCTTTACCACACTTGAGCGCTCCACTTTAGAAGGGTTTTACCCTTGGACTTGGCTCCTCTAATCTAGCGCCTCCCTAAACTTGGGGTTTAGCCACCTCTTAATGTAGCGCCCCCCTTTTATTTAGGGTTTGGACCATGCTTAAGTCATGTTGCCCTCTAAGCTAGGCTTAGACTTTGGCCCTTTGCTCCCAAATAAACATTTAACCTTTAGACTTAGGCCCAATATTTCAATTCACCTTAGATTTAATTTTTCAATTTAATTTTTAAATTTTTCCAATTTTGACTTAGGAAAAATTAAAAATAAACTTGAAAAAATCATATCTTGGCCATGGGGGGGTGGAAAAACTTGAAACAAATTTTCCTAGGCTTAGCAACTCCCAAACAAAATTACCATGGCATTATTTGATTTTTTACTTCAAAATCAAATAATATGAATTTTAACTTAGAGAAAAATTAAATAATTCTCTAGGGGAGATAGACCCCTCCTGACCAAAATTGGTCTATCTCTTCAACCCCTTGTCAGAATGACATGGGACTCGAAGGAGTGGCTTAGGGGGTTTCATAGCAATTTACCTTACATTCATAGCCCCTATTACAAAGTGCCAGTGCTTGAGCAATTACATTATTACATCAAAACTTAGTTAATTAACCACCAAGGGGTGAAATTAATTAACTAGCAAAACAACATAACGAAACTCCGCAAGACTCTATACAAATGTCTAGCATGGTCATGAACAACATTTTGAACCTTTAGCCACCCCATGGATTTGATTGTTAGAACGCCCGTCACCACTTTGGAGGATTTTGAGTGAAAAACCTAACCAATTAAAATCGTTTAAAGAACAAGATTAATTGGAAAGGAAAAAGACACTCGATGAGGGGACTTCCCTAACAACCAGTTCCATGGTGTGGTGTCCATATCATATGACCCACACTAGCACATAGAATTACATTAATTTTCCCACGCAGGGGAGCGGACATTTCGTTTTACAAAGGGGCAATTGCCCTGCAGAAGTGAAAAATCCTCAGATTTTTCCAAGGTACAATTTGTACAATTATGTACATCTTCATGTACATGAAGTTGCCACCTAGTCGAAATAGGTGGGCAACAGTCATCAATGAAGGTTACGCAGTAATTGTAACCACTGAACGAACGGACATTCATAGGTTTGTATACATCTGAATGCACCAAGTCCAAGGGCTCCTTAGACTTGTGGTCACTCTGTGGGAAAGGGTTCCTAATGTTCTTCCCCAAAGCGCAACCCTCGCAGTGGTTATGCTTTTCCTCCTGTACTTGAGGAACTCCAATGACTGCCTGTCTCAAATACTTTAGTGCTCCATGGTGTAAGTGTGCCATCCTCCTATGCCACAACTCACCTTGACTGCTGTCGCTGCTGCTGACTAGAGCCTTTGGAGGCTCAAAGTGTAATCTATACACTTTCTCGCCCCTTCTGCCAATCACCCGATCTAAGCTCCTATCTGACCCCTTGGGCCTGATATACACTCTATGGTCATGGAACTTCACCTGATATCCCTTGTCCTCCAGAGTGGAGACTGATATAAGGTTCTTGGTCAGTCATGGAACATATAACACATTAGCAAAACTGAGGGGTTTGCCAGACTCCCTCTCAAATGAAACAATGCCAACTCCCTGCGCCTGATACTGCACATCATCACCCAGCTCAATGTGGATACTTGTTCCACCCTCCTGCCAGTGTCTGAAGAATCTCTTCTATTCAGTCATCTGACTAGATGCTCCACTGTCAATGTACCATATGCTGCTCCCTGTGGTGCTTGCCATGCAAGTTATCAAGCAAAACTCCTCATTGAAGTTCCTGTTGAACTCATCCACCTCTGCAGATCAAGCCATTTGAGTGTTACTCTTCTTCTTCTTGTCTAGGCACTGGAGGCAAAGTGTCCTTGCTTGTGGTAGATAAAACACTTAACCTTTGATACGTCAAGGTTCTTCTTACCATCCTTCTTCCTCTTTGCCTTCGCCTTGCTCTTCCCTGTAAGGGCTAGAGCCTCCTCATCCACAATCTATGGGGCACTGCTAGATGAGCCTGATCCTTGACCCATGCGGGTATCCTCCTGCACAAAGTCATCCCATAGTCTCTGCCAATTAGGGAGCTTCTCCCTAGCCACAACACCTTTGACAAAGGTGTCCCTCCCATGGCTTAGAGAAGCCATTGAGGGCTATCTGTACTAGCTCCTCATCCACTATCTTAGAGCCAACAACTCCAAGCTCGTCCCTGATCTGTGTGAGCTTCATGTGATAAGGCACCACTCCTTCTCCCTTGGCCATCTTGGTGTTGCGCATCCTCTCTTGCAACGCCATCTTTCGGTTCTCGTTCTTTCTTTGGTACAGACTCTCCAAAGCCGTCCACATCTCTGCTGCGGTCTTCTTACCAGAAAGGTGAGGGACTATATGTGCCTTCACTCCATCCATGATAATCAACATGGCTCTGGAATCAATCTTCTTCCAAGCTGCTAAATCTGCCAGATCTGTGGGTGCAACCTTCGTGGAGTCAATGTGCACCTCTGCATCACTAACGTCCAGGATTTTTGTGATCCTTTCTTTCCATGTAGGAAAGTTCTGAGCACCTTGGAGTCTATCCTCAACTCTCAACTGCACGGCTATAGTGAAGTGTACCTGTCAAGCCCTAGATCTGGATGTCTAGGTTTGTGTCTTCTTATAGATCTGCCCCCAATCTATCAACTGATAACCACACATGAATATCTTTTACAGTATGCAGTGGCTCTGGAATCAATCTTCTTCCAAGCTGCTAAATCTGCCGGATCTGTGTGTGCAACCTTCGTGGAGTCAATGTGCACCTCTGCATCACTAACGTCCAGGATTTTTGTGATCCTTTCTTTCCATGTAGGAAAGTTCTGAGCACCTTGGAGTCTATCCTCAACTCTCAACTGCACGGCTATAGTGAAGTGTACTTGTCAAGCCCTAGATCTGGATGTCTAGGTTTGTGTCTTCTTATAGATTTGCTCTCGATCTATCATTGCTGCTGCAAATCTATCAGCTTTAGCTCACCAGAGCTCTCATACCATGTAAATTTTCCTTTAATATTCAACTAGGGGCTAAACAGTGCATGCAAAATATCAACTGATAACCACACATGAATATCTTTTACAGTATGCAGTGGAATATAAAACTGAGAAATAAATCACAACATCACATCACGATATTGGCACTATTATTTGGGGAATGGAAACCCCCGGAAAAACCCAAGATGGGAAGACCGGTGCAGTAGTCAGATATAGATTTTATAATGAGAAAAATGGAACATTTACAATCACTGCAAATTCACCCAAACCTAGCGAACGCAGTACTCGGCAGAATCACTGGGCAAATCCCAGCTAAAGCTTAACACCCTCCTATGTGAGTGTACAGCCCAGCTGTACGAAGCTCGATGATCCTGCTGCTCGCTCCTCTGTCTTCTTAGCTAAATCCTCTGTATGACTTTCTCTCGTTGTCTGTATCTTGTCTCTGTCAGAATACATGTGTGTGTGTTCTCTCCACCAATTGATCTCGCTTTTATAACTTTAGGTAAAGCGAAAACCCTAATTTCACTTTCATTTTAACTAGTGGTAAGGAAAAAACCCTAATTTCACTTTCACTTTAACTAGTGGTTCACTAAAGTTAATTTAGATCACTTTAATTTATTTTCGAAAGTAAACTTAGGAAAAGTAAATTAAATACAACTGGTTTCCTATTTTAAGTCTTCTGCATGCAGGAAAACCTTCCTTGTTGCTACTAGTTTAACACAATGGACAAGTAAAAGCTCTCCAAAATGCCAAAGGCCAATTAACAAATGATCAAAAGCTATTCTCCTTCCTCATGACATCCTTTTATTAACTTCATGAGGCCTCTTAAGGTCGAATTTCCCTCCATGAGCTTCCTCCAACTCATCTTAGTGGTTTAGTAACTCTCACAACACTTGTCTTCCTCTTCATGCTCCAATTTTTTCCCCAATTCGACCTCTTGGTGGCTATTTTTATCCCTGTCATGTCATACTTGGCATATGTCAGCAATCAAGTTTGAATTTGTCATACTTGTCATAGAATCTTTCATCATTTGTCGTCATAAAGTGCATGGAATCTCCTTCCAAGTGGCACACATTGTCTTCTAGTGTCTTCCTCTTCCATGGGAGTTACTCTTCTTTACTAACTCGAATTCCTTGGCTCATTAAATGATATTTGACACCACATCACTATCCAATAACATTACATTACCCATGTGTTCGAATTTGAATGAATATCATGCCAAGTGTGTGTGGAATCCAGTCACCCAAAGGCTCCACAAGCTTCCAAGTGTCTTTATGAACCCATGCCACTTTAGTTTCTTAGCATTTATCATGTATGTGACCAATTTAAATGTGAATATGGTAAACTAAACTCCTTTTGGGTCCCATAGCCCCTTATTACAAAATTTATGTCTCCATCTTAACCTAGGGAACTAGTAGGTTGGTGAAACATTATTTGCAAATAGTCTTATTTGGAAATTATTTAATTGGGGACATGACTTTTTTGGTTACATCTTGAACTTCATTTTTTTGAGTAATAGTTTCCTTTTGCGGCACATCATCATCACCACTACTGCTTAATGTGCATGAAATTGATGACAGTGACACTTTTCTTGGTGTTTCATCATCATCATCATCATCATCATCATCTGAGTTATGTTCCACCGTGATTTCATTTTCAAGTCTTGGAACTTCTACTTGTTTCCAATCAATTATTCGATAATAACATAATGATGCATCTTTACATCTATTCCCGAGAGACCAATGTTTCCCACATTTAGGACAAGGTCTTTCTTTCGTTTTGTCTTTTTCTGATAGACATATTTGTTATCTTTTGATGTGTTATAATTGGATGATTTTGTCATGACAGTTGTCCCATGTCGGGTATTGTTTTTTTTTTTCGATTATTTTTGCCATGCTTTTGGCATCCACCAAATTTCTTGGTCTTGAAAGTTTTAACTCGCTACAGATAATGGACTTCAATTTTGAAATATATAGTCTTAGCAATTGATCATCCGTAAGGTCAGGGAATCTTGTAGCTAGGACTTTTCATTCATGGTTATATTCATTCACTGTCCCTGTTTGTTGCAAATGAGTGAACCTTGTAAAAGTGTTGTTTTCTTCATCAGTGTGAAATCTTTTAAGGAAGTCTTCTGTGAACATTCGCCAATTTACGGATAATCCACCGTTTTTTTTAGACCACCAAGTGAACCAATCATACGCATCACCTTCTATGTACAAGGATGCCATCGATATTTTTTCTATCTCACCTTATATATATATGTTACAAATGTCCATAGGTAACAACCTTAGTTATGGTTATTACTAACGGACATTTGTTATATATATATATATGTTACAAATGTCCATAGGTAACAAGAAAGGACAAGTTTTCAATTCGTCCCATGATTATAAACATGCTATATACAACCCAGAGATTGCATCTATAAGCATATGATTGAAAAATCTAGAATGCTTCACATTCTGAATCTCAACAAACAGAAGACATGAGAAATGGTTTGCAATGATCTATGCTTGTGACAACTTGGGAATGGTTAGTTTTTTATTTCTTTGTTATGAATGATCAGTTTCTGATGATACTCTGTGAAATTATTGTAGGTACTTCATGCTTGCAGGGCAATTTCCAAAGCAGGAATGCCTTTCAGATCCATGGTCGCAACAGGAGGATTTAAGTGGAAAACCCAACTAGAAAATCTAGAACAGTGTACTGACATCCTTATAGCGACTCCTGGTCGTTTTCGTTTCCTTCTACAAGAAGGAAAGTTGCAACTGGGCAATCTTTTGAGGTAGGAATCCTCGACTTATGTTACCGGAGGCATGTTCTTAGTTTACCTGTATGGCTTGCAAGAACTCATGGATATCTCTTGTTACTGTTTTCATTTTAAGAATTGACTATATGCATCTTCTGCATGGATGACCCCTTAACCAAAGAAAATCTTATTGTCTAATCAAAAGGTTGGACTTTCTGTATTCATTTGCTGAGTTGGAGCTTCTGTATTTCTGGTTTGTATGTTGTTCTGTTAGGAGCTGGTTTTTTTCAGGACGTTTCTGATATTCTTATGTAAAGTGCAAGCAATAATTGCTTATTTCACCTATGTATCTTCCAACATAATAGTTTTTGTGGACATTCAGCATTGCTTTTGTTTAAGATGAATTACCTTTTACTAGTGTTGTTAAGGATTACATTTATTATTCTCAGGCAGAATTTCAAAACTGATTCTTTTTACCCAGGGCAGGGCGATATTTTTGTTGCAATGAGCTTTATATAATTACCCATGTTTCTATAACATATATAAGAGTAGATGCTAATTTATATTCGCATTTTCCCCCTTTTCACATGATTTCTGTTTGATATTTGATTATGCATTTTATGCTTTCTTGGATTGTGATATTGCTAATGTTATCTGTATCATGTGTGTGCTTTGAAAAATAGGTATGCATCTTTGTGCAAATTGATATACTCACTTTGTTATCCCTTTCCTTTAAGAAACATTTTTTCTCAAGTTCCAAAAAACATTGCTTTTGACCAAATATGAGATTTAAAATGCATATGGAAATTCTGTCTTGTCTGAAAGATGATCTGTCAGTGTATGTATTCTTTAAAATAGCCTCACAGAAAAGATCACATTTGACCAAATATTATACAAGGCATAACATTGATTTCTCTGTAATATTTGTAAGATGTGCTGTTTATCAATCTTTTGAAGCTAACCTCCCTGTAGATAGATTCCTATTTGGAAACCCATTTAAAGCAACTCATTACTCTTGCATGGATGGATATGGTTCTTTTGTCTGTGGAGGAAATGTAGAAAAGACAACCAGTGATATTTGCCATCATACACCTGAATGCTAACATATCTACAATGTAACTTTCTGGTAAAAGTAAAAGGTGGGGCTTTCAGGAGATCTTAATGTTTGCTAGTGCATGTATTCTTTGAAATAGCCTCAGAAAATATCACATTTGAGTAAAAATTATATAAGGCATAACATCAATTTCTCTGCAATATTTGTAAGATGTGCTCTTTATCTATCTTTTGAAACTAACCACCCTGTAGATATATGCCTCTTTGGAAACCCAATTAAAGCAACTCATTTATCTTGCATAAATGAATATGGTGTGTTTGTCTGTGGTGGAAATGTAGCTAAGATGGCCAGTGATATTTGCTATCATACACCTGAATGCTAACATATCTATAATGTATCTTTTGGTAAAAGTAAACAGTGGGGATTTCAGGAGATCTTAATGTTTGTTAGTGTGTTGCAAATCTTGCAGTATAGTTTTGGATGAGGTAGACATCCTGTTTGATGATGAAGAGTTCTCATTTGCCTTGGAAAAGCTCATGATATCTGCACCTTTTGTGGCGCAATATGTTTTTGTGACTGCAACTTTGCCATTGGATGTGCACAACAAATTGCTTGAGAAGTTCCCTGATTGTAAAGCTATCTTGGGACCAGGCTTGCACCGTACATGTTCTGGTCTTGAAGAGGTCAGTATAAACTCCTCAATTTTATCGTTTTAACTTTTCAGTGATTGTGTAAGCCCCTCAGTTTCCTGGAAATGAACAATATTCTAAAAATAGTAAAAAGGTAGAACTTTTAGGTTGCAAGTAGTAGATAGTCTACTGAACAGAATTTTCACCTCACAAATGAGGTTTCTCAGATCTAGTTCCTGTGAAATATAGCCTTAGGAATGATCTGAAATATCAATTCACAGCAGCAAACAGGAGACAATATTTCATCTTACATTAACCCAACACACTGGAAAGCCTAAGAGAAAAGATACCCAACATATGCCAACAAGTTTCAGCCCTTAGGGCACATTTTTCCAGGCATAAACCAGATTTGACAATCACTTTATTACAGTAGTAAATCAGTGCTATTATCTTCCAACTATATGTTAAATCTCTTAACAATTTCAGTTCTCAAAGGTGTCAAAACAGCATGAACTACAAGTGTTGGAAACTACCAAATCAAGAAGACAATGACAGCTAAAAATCAAAGTTTGCAACTATACAAGTATTGGACAGATGAAAACTTCATATTTATATAAAAATGAAGTACATGTAGCATGTACATACCACAACTTTATTACAAAATTGGTACAAGCGCAAGGTGTTTCCTTCTCTCCTCAACAATTCTTTCTTCTGTCCTATATTTTTACCAAACTTACCAAACCCTAGTCTACTTTGCCTCTGTAGGGTAAAAACTCTAACACTGAATTTCAATTTGAATCTCCAAGAACCCTAGCATTCAAACAAAGTGAGAGAGTACAATATAGAGGAGTACAAGAGAGAGAGGTGCGCTCTGCTATTCACATCTCTACTCAAGATGATGAATGAATGAATGCTGAAAATACTGTAAATATTTATAAGATTCCCAACCCAGTTTCAAGTTTTCAACTGAACATAAAGTGTAATGCCCAAACCCCATTCATGTTTGACTGCTGCAAATGAATTCTTACTCATAAACATTACAGTACTTGAAACAATAAAGAAAAAATTATAAACTTTTAATGAGCAGAACTAAAATATAAGTCACACCATGAAATTTTCAGACAAAGTTTTTATCCAAATGGCACAGGATAAAACCTCTAAGGGAAAACCTGATAGAGAGAGATGATTTTATTATTTTTCCTTCTACAAAAGAGAAAATACAGCAGTAATTTTATGAACAGAAAGACAAACTTATCTCAGATTTAGAAGACCAAACAGTGCCTCAAAATTAGTTCTGTAGATGCACTTATTGCCTCAAAATTCATGCCACACTTGAGTTATTAAAACCGCTTCACAGTCAACATTTTTTCGAATTTTGTGCTCATTTTGTCTAGAAAATCATGCCCAGTTTGCCTCTCTTAAATCTCACCCTGTCTGCCTCGAAAATCATGCCTAGTCAACAGCAAAACTCATGCTGTACGGACTGTGTATGGACTGCAATAAATGCTTGCACTGTACCTCCTCGAAACTTGTAACAATAAGCTCAGAACGTGTGCCCAGGAAGTCTCCTCAAAACCTGTGCCAATCCTCTTGATCTGTGTTACTTGGGAGCGGAAGCAAAAGCGAGAAGTGAAAGTGGAAGTGGGAGCAAAAAGCAAAATTTTCAAAAGCTTCCGGTTTGGAAGCGTTTCAGAATTTTTAAAAAATATTTTGATGCATATATGACATATGTCAACAAATGCATATAGAATGTTGAATTAGTTATGGAAAGCATAAAAACATGAAATAAACCATAGTACCATATAACATCATTCATCAATCATCAATCCTCTAGTAGTGAATTTGTCAACCATAGGTCCAATATCCTTAACATCAACCTTAAAGCTTCAAATTTTCAATACATAAATAGGCTATAAACTAGGGATTCTTCAAAAACTAGTTTTGAGGCCACCAACATCAACCTGAGCAATCAACATAACCAACATTGAGGTACATAGAGGGGTTGATGTGTTTGATTAAATGCCAATTCCATACCCTCATACATGATAGAACCCAGTGGAAACATTGCAATCCTGAAATCCTAAAAATTGTTAAGTTTGTTTAATTTTGAATGGGATAAAAAATTCTACTTTTTGCATTTGAAGTCTGATGAGGTTGGAACCACACTCAAACATCCTCAAACAATTAATGGTAATGTTAAAAATTTAAGTAGAATAAAGATAAAGAAAATGACAACTTTTACTTTAAGAATTTAACATTACCGTTTAATGCTATTGATGATTCCTAAGGTTAGGTTTTTTTCTATTAGAGTAGGCTTTTCCTCCTTTACATAGCATTAGTATGGACCAATGTTTTAAAACTCGGCCGAGTCGGCTCGGACTCGGCCCGAGTCAACCGAGTCGACCATCAGCCGAGTCAAACCGGCCTTTAAACCGGCTCGGGTGACCGGTTCGGCACAAACCTAACCTTAGGAATCATCAATAGCCGGCCGAGTCAAAGGCCAACTCGCCGGTTTTTTGCAAATTTCGATTTTTTTAAAAAAATTAAAAATTAACAATGCCTCCAGGCTCCGGCCCTAACCTAACTCCTAGCCTAACTCCTAACCTAAACTAAAGCCTAACTTACACCATTTACCTGCTGCCGTAACCTCATTCTCACCGTCACGCTATTTGCTCATGGTTCAGCCTTCAGGACCTGTCACGACTCACGGTGTCACCTTCCTGCACTGCTCACGCTGGCCCTCAAGGCTCACATACCCTCGGCCCTCACTCAAGTCTCACACTGCAGACTGGTCACTGCACAGACGCCGTGGAACTGGAACTTGAAGCTCGCTGCTCAAGCCTCGGCCCTCACATTAACATACCCTCGGCCCCTACAACTTACAAGACAACCGACAGTTTTGGACAGAGGTCTGATTTCTTGCTTGGATGTAAATATTTTAGCAGTTTTTTATTTTAAACTTTATCAAAAGTGCAAAGGATCCAGAGTGAAGAGAATTGGGACATGATACATCTTAATACTTCCTTGTTTTAATTTTGTTTTTACATTACAGATTTTATCTTTTTCATTTTGGTGTATAAGGCTACAGCTCAATTACCTCCTTTGATTGGATCACTGGCATAGTGAACAAGCTTGAATGCTATGTGGATCATTAGCTACAGCCATCCCCTTTGTCTGTGCAAGTCAAAAACAGCAATACACATTGTTTACCTACAGCCAGTGCACTTGGGCATTCACCTACAGCCATCAACATATTAATATAAAAATTTAGTTTCAAAGTATATCGTGTCCACTTATGGTGAGAAGTGATCTCAAGGAATGTTTAACTTATGCTCTTCTATTAAATGTGTTATTATTATGTGTTGTTTGGTTGGTATAACACAAATAGAGTGTTATTCAGATGGCTTGACAGAATTAAAATGTAGTGTTTCAAGTTTAAGCATTACACACTGTCAAACACAGTCACGAGAGATGCATTGTTTAAACTTTAAACCTGAGTAAAACCTCACACAAATCACTCCTTCCATCTACAGAATCTCTCCTTCATCAACTCTGTTTTTTAGAGTTCATTTCCAAGATATAGTCATCTGAACTTTGAAGACTGAAAGCTAAGTCAGACTAGGAAGTCTTTTTTTGTCATGTCAAGATTTTGAAAAATGATGTAATTGATGAAGGAAGACTAATATTTACAACAGAAACGGTGTTTTTTTAACTGCTGTAGGTGAAGGATGACACCCAGAAAATATTTTAAACTACTCTAGAGTCTGCAATGTGCATGCCAGCATGGTGCTGTTTTGCTTGTTTGATATTTTTTCTCTTGTTTACCTTATTTGTACTCACTTGTTTGTCTTATTTTGATTTGTAAGAGCAGGTACAGTGCCATAATCCATTACAATTTACAACTTACAAGTGCATACTATTGGGTGCTGTTACTGCTGTGGGTGCTTTTCTAAATTCTGGCCATCTCACAGAGGCACACAAATAGGGGCAATTGCTGTAGGTGGGAGTCTTAATTTTTAAATTTTTACAAATACTGAAAATTTATTATTTCTTAATAACTCTAATAAAATTATTACAGTAATTTACAAATACTGTAAATTACATGTAATTTACAGTACTGTAAATTACATGTTTTAATGTGTTTTTTTTGTAAATTAACTTTTTTTATTTTGGACAGAGAACTGTCCATCAACATTTGCATCTCATAATGGCTCCTAAATCAAAAGATGCAGCATGGGCCCATGCTGAAGTAGTTGAAGGGAAAATATATTGCAGATATTGCAAAAAATTGATTAAGGGAGGAGGCATTCATAGGCTCAAACAACACTTGGCTGGCATTAGAGGTAATGTTGCCCCATGTGAAGCTGATTCAGAGGTGATTGGAGAGATAAGGTTGGAGTTGCTACAACAATTTGAACAGTATGAAGTGGAGAAGACTAACCAAAGAGAGAGAGAGGCAGAAATAGGGAAGAAGAGGCATCTTGCAGAAATGATTGGCAGATCTGCCCCTTATTCTGAATATGAAGGCTCCTCATCCATACCTTCTTCTTCTCCCAGTTTCAAGGATACCTACCAGTATGTTCCTCCTCCCTCAAAGACAAATGTCTCCAAAAAAGGGAGTATCCATAGTTTTTTCTCACCTCAAAACACCCCTTCCATTGACGCTGCTTCTCGGCCAATTCAGCCCACCATAGATGCCCATTGGAAAAAGCAATACAGAATGACTGCTCATGAGTACATAGCTAGATGGTGGTATGATGCAGATATCCCCTTCAATGCTGCCCGCTCACCATATTTCCAACCTATGTGGGATTCTGTTATTGCTGCTGGTAAGGGCTTCAAAGGCCCTAGTTTGCATGACTTGAGAGGATCTCTTTTGTAGAAAGAGATCGAATCCTTGGATGTATACTTCAAGGAGTTCAAAGAATCATGGGCCATAACAGGATGCACCATCATGTATGATGGATGGACCGATACAAAGAACCGAACCATCATAAACTTCCTTGTCTCTTGCCCACAGGGAACTATGTTTTTGAGATCATATGATGCATCTGATAAGGTGAAAGATGCAAATCGGTTATTTAATCTTTTTGTTGAGGTTGTTGAGGATGTGGGGGTAGTTAATGTTGTGCAGGTCATCACGGATAATGCCGCTAACTATGTTCTTGCTGGTAAGATGTTAGAGGAAAAGTACACAACAATATTTTGGACCCCATGTGCAGCACATTGCATAGACCTCATGCTTGAGGACATATGCAAACAGGATTGGATCAAGCACACTGTAGAGCACGCCAAAAGCATCACAAGGTACATCTACAACCACTCATGGGTATTGAGCTTGATGAGGAAACACACACAGGGCAGAGAACTTGTTAGGCCTGCCATTACTAGATTTGCAACTCATTTTCTCACGTTGCAATCTCTCCTTGCACAAAGAAAGAACTTGGAACAAATGGTTTCAAGTGATGAATGGAGTTCTAGTAAATGGGCCTGCAGAACAGATGGAAAAGACACCAAGAAGAAAATTTTGGAAAGCTTATTTTGGAAAAAAGCAGCAGAGGTTTTGAAAATCACTGAGCCACTTGTTAAGGTGTTGCGGTTGGTGGATGGGGAAAGCTTGGCCATGGGATACATTTATGAGGCCATGGATCAGGCAAAGGAGCAAATAAGGGCATCATACAAGGATAGAGTGGCCAAGTATGGGCCTATCTGGGATATCATCAATAGGAGATGGAACACTCAACTCCATCGCCCTATACATGCAGCTGGGTATTTTCTTAACCCAAGGTATCATTATAAAGCTCGGTTTGGAGAAGATCAGACAGGTGAGGTCAAAGATGGATTGTATGAGTGCCTTGGGCGCATGGTCCCAAATGAGATGGAGCAGTTGGAGATACACCAACAGCTTACCGCTTTCACTAGAGCCACAGGTACCTTTGGCAAACCTGTGGCTAAGGCTTCAAGAGATATTGACCAACCAGGTAAACAATTTCATTGTTTTAATTAAATTTAGTTGTTTAATTTTTAAAATTTAATAACTTCAATATTTAGATAAATTCACAATCTAATTCGTTGATTTAACTCCATTTGTAGTTGCAACAACTTGGTGGAAGTCATTCGGTTGCAAATGTTTGCAATGCGAATCCTTAGTCAACCATGCAGTTCTTCCGGGTGTGAGTGCAAC
>LPNX010922737.1:149566-186522 GCA_001517045.1 Pseudotsuga menziesii | reverse complement strand
TGTTCACCCTTATATGTATAATGGTATATATATGATCATACTTTGGATGTTTTGTCTCTAATGCTTTGGAATGATGGATTATAATCTTTAAAATATATTTTTCCTTTAAAATTTAAATATTTTATATGTTTTTTAATAAACCGAGTCATTAAAATCAAACCGCCCGAGTCATTGCCGAGTCATTGTCGAGTCCGAGTCCGAGTCCGAGTTGACCCTCGGCCGATTTCGAGTCCGAGTCCGAGTTTTAAAACATTGGTATGGACCTAGGGTTAGTTCGCCCCACCCATCACTCAACTTTTTGTTTTTTTAAGAAAAAATGAAAAAGACTAGGGGGAAGCGTTTTTTAGCAAGGAAGCGAGCTTCCTGAAAATGCTCCCATATGGAAGCGCTTAGGAAGCGCGCTTCCCCAGCGTTTCCTAGACGCTTCCTTTAGAAGCAAGTTTCAGGAGCAGGAGTGGAGGGGGGGGGGGGCAGTGCTTCCTCGCAACATAGCTCTTGATATTTGTGCAGCATAATCTCCTCATACTGCGTGCCCTAGTTCTACCTGTACAACCTTGGAATTTGTGCCAACATTTGCTGCTGTACAGTCTAGAAATTTTTAACTTGTCTCTCTTTGCTCAAAACCTCTCCTTTTCCTCAAGTCGAGTTCTCTTCTCTTTTCTCCAAATATCTCTTTGGACGGTTGAGGGAATGGATGCGTCTTTACCTAACTGTTGGCCGGATTTTTAGACTAGGCCAACTTAAGGAGATTAAGCCCACACAAGTCGCTTAGAGCAGTTCCCAGTGTGTTTAGAATGGCAAAATCGCGCAGGTTATGGTCCTACTACCAACTAAATTTATCCTCTTAAGGAGAATGTAAAGATTCAGAAAAAATTTATCCTAAATTTTATTATTGCATAAAATAAATTCTAGAGTTAGTTATCTAAATCTAAGTTATCCTAAAGTGCTTTCTTAAGGAAAGTCTCCTATTTTGGGGTTTTGTTTTTCAAATTTTCTAAACTGAAGAATTAATTAAAACTTAAAACCAACTAATCTAATTAAATCTAAGTTAATAACTATCTAGGACAAACTAAAATCATTAATTAAAACTAAGTGATTAACCTATCTCAGCTGAGAGCAACTTGGAAAACTAAATTAATTATCAATTAATGATTTAAATTAACAAAGAGATAAGCGATAACAATTCAAATGAAAATATCTAAATTATTATCCTAAAATCACTTTGTTGAATATGCACAACAACAGAAAATTAAAATAGGCAACTACTTTTAATTTATTCTGTGATGCCCTATTAATTAATAACTAATGTTCAATAATGAATATTTGAATAACAGGATTATATTTATTCATGAAAACATTGTAGAAAATACAAATGAAATAAAAAATAAACATGAAATGTATTATTACCAAATCTCAATTATCAATACAAATATCGATTAACAAAACTCAGTAATATTCTCAATCAAACATCTATATTGTGCAAACAGAGTATAATTTCAGATAATAAATACAATTATATCACAGTACAATTGCATAAAATGTATGGTGAGAAAACAGTATATCGAAATATATATATTAAGTTTTCAAAAATAGTAACAAGCAGTGATACCAGTTTGAGAACTCTAGTCACAATCCTCCACGAAGGTAAAACTCCAGTAAAGAAATTAAAACCAGAAACTGTAATTATATTTTCAATAAGTCTTTTCTTTCAATACTCCATCGACCCCTACTACAACATTTTTCATAGTTTTTATAATAAAACTTTGATAACTACCTCCCTAACTCTATGCAATTGATAGCTAAAAATAGATTTTAAAGTCTCCTATCTATGAAACATCTGGAACCTATTTATGATCAAAAACATTCTCCAACGATGCACCTGGCAATAGATCGTCATCATGCCCCTCTCTTCGAATAGTATCTCGTTCATATTGAAAGCGAACAACAACTACTTGTAACACGTGGCAACTGTGAACAGATAAAGCGTGACCATCATAACTGTATGCTAGTTATTAATGCACAGTTCATTTCCCTTCGATGAAGTAGCCTCAAAAAACGCATACTGATCAAACTAACCATCTTCATTCCATTTGATGCATTTATATCACGAGCATACCTGTAACAAACAATTAATATAAATAAAAATTATAATTACAATTATAACAAGAAAATTGAATAAGAATGTAGAACGATCCTACAGAGTCTTTGATTTTGTAGGATGTTCATTAAATTGTACATTTACCTGTCAAAATTGAAATCACAATAACTAAAAACAGACTGAGTTGTTGCGATTTGTAACTTGATGGCTTTCCTGGCTTCTGATAGCTTGGCCCTTGGTTTCAAGATTTTTTCTTCATGGACTTTTTCATCTTTCAGCAATTTCTCATTGGTCGTAGCTAACAATTTCTTTTCTGCTTTGTATCTGTCCTTCTTGGCTTTCATTTGTTGCCATTGGTCTACCCACATAAGCAATTCATTTTTTTGCTGTTGTAACTCTGTTTTCAACATATCACGAGCTTCTTCAATGTCTTTTAACTGATCAACCTTATGTTGCTTAGAAAGCTTGATTGATTGCTTCGCTGCTATTAAAGTTTCTGCTAGAGAATCCTCATCATTCAATGGTGACTTAAGTCGAGCTTCATGTTCAGACTGTGCTGGTAATGGTGAATCATCTTTCATGACTCTCTTAGGAGATACCACCAAATTATCGTGATTATTACTTTGTTCTTGTTCAAAGTCATTAATTGGGGTTTCATGAGGAGGAGATTCATCCTCGTTATCATTGTTATCTTCAACAACGATGGGTTCACTACTTTGTTCCATGGTTCTTGGAACCGAAAGACTAATCATACTCTTAGTAAACCTTTGATTTATCGTTTCAGATTTTCTCGTGCTTAGTTCAAGAGGTTTATTGTCACCTTCCAGATTTTTTCCTTTTAACTCAATGCTTCTCTCTCCCTTCCATTATCTTAGGATACAAATCACCTCTTAATTTAGCAGAGTGCGTCTGGACAACTGTTTTACTTCCCTCTCCCACTTCATTTTCCCTCTTAGGTTGCTCAGGGGGGTTTGAAGTATAAAATTTCTCATTTTCAACTATCAGACAAAGCTTATCCAGCCTTTCACGATCAGTTATATGATCAGTCTCTTCCTTTATTTCTCCTTCACAAGGTCTTCTTTGTTTTGCACGAGTCTTAGGTAAGTAGGTAGGCAGAAATTGGGTTAACCCGAACTCATTTTCTTTTAAGAATTCATCCCCGGTTTTTCCTATTGTAACTAACTGATACTAAACTAACATTTTGATCAGGCTGTGATGAAAAAGACTACGGTCTTGATTACCAATAGTACGTTGAACCTTAACAGCCATTTTATGCAAACTATGAAGTAGAAAGTAGGGCAAATTCAATTTCAAACCCTTAAGAGCCATTAAAATTCTTAGATGATATAATTGGACATTTGAATATCGACCATCACAAGAAATATACCTGGAAATGACTTCAAAAGGAGCACGCCATTGATTCTTCAAATATTTTACAGGAAAGCTGAATTTAAGGTGTGCATCTTCCTTTGATAATGGAAGAAGAAACTGCTTAAACTTTTTCTTGTCTATTCGTGACCCCTTGAACCAGCGTTCACCAGTCTGAGGCAGCTTTGTGGCTTTCGAAATAAATTCTTCATCTATGACTAGCTGTAAATCACCTATCTGAGCAATATTTCCATCAAAAGACAACGCAAATCATCTGGTAACTTCCTCATTGTGTCCACTGAAACCCCAAAAGAAGAGTTTCCAGTCATTTTTCTCAAACAAGGCAAGAACTTCAGGGTCAGCTTCTAACATTTCAGGACTAGCAAGCTCAAAACGACTTAAGGGAGCCATCTGTTCAACTATCAGTTCTTTCTTTGACAGAGGATTAAAAGGCGTTGTAAAAACTGAAGGAATAGGGATACGCGAATACATAGACATGATATGAACCCTTACGCGATTCTGGAAGAGCTAAAGAGTAACCCTTGACTGGTTTCTACGCGTGAGAACTTCACCATCAAACCACTGCAGGTATTCATCAAACAAATTGATGTGATCTGAAATCATTACGAAATATTCGAAATCAAATTTTTTTCATGAATGTAATACGACTGTCAGATAGGATGATGTTAATATGAAAACATCTGACCAAGGTAATTATTCCATATCAAAATGCTTTGAACAGGTGTTAACAAAATAACCATTCGTATCCTGTAGCAAACACACGACTACCAAACGTGAACATGCAAGGATCATACGTGGAAGTCAATCGTACTATTAAAACCCGATGATGTGAAGTTTTCATTACAAGCAATGATGTCTCCTAGGGTTTCGTAAATCCAACCAAGTACCAAGATCAACCTTGGATGATAAATCAAATGTTCAAAACCGTATTTTATAGATGTAATACATCCGAGGAGTAAATTATATTGTTTTGAATCATACGATAAACTCATTGAATCCAAATCATCATATGACCTATTGCAAAGTTCGATTGGATGGAGAATTTTATCGAAAACTAACACTATATTAAAATTGATTTTTATGAATATGACACAAAGATTTTATAACATTTGAAATGATATACAAACTTTGGTTATTTGAGAAACTTATATATAACTTCCCATACATAAAAATGGCATAGTATTTAAAAGGTAAAGTCTTAATGTAAAAATATATCATTAGGGTTAAAATAGGATATTTAGATTAATTCATCAACCCTAAGCATATAAATTACAAAAACTAATGATGAATACTTTGTCAAAAGAAATCAATAAAACCTAATTGTAACGAGTTCAAAATGCATTTTCATCTTAATCGAAAGAACTATTTAGCAAACTATAAATTAAATATCTTGAATCAATATATAATTAGATCTATTGATAATAATGAAAATTGATTATATATATAAAATTAAAAGATTAACAGCTGCTAATTTATTAAATTTATGAAAGTGTTTCTTAAATTTCCAGTATAATCATTGACTCTTCTTTAATTGAGAGTACCTTCAGAATCGATGGCACTCTTATAAAATTTTGTGATAAAATATAGAAGAGAACTGATCAATTTTATTCAACAAAGCAGAAAAATTGAGAGGGTTGTTGCCTGCCAACAAATGGCGACGACCTGGGCGAACCAGTTATCTCTGCTCATACAATTTTCAAACGACGATATAGAGAAAATCTTAAAATCTATTCAAAACATTAAAAAATTCTCAGTCTAATAAAAACCATTATCTGATTTATATTCGCGAGTATAATTCAAAATTACCCCATCTTTGCAAATAAGGATTTTGTAAATGATAAACTTAAGAATATCCTAGTCAAAACAAAGTACTTATAGTAATAATAATCTGAACCATCAATATAAGATATATGAACCTACTTCACTGATAAATTTCTAGAATCTGTTCCAAGAATATAATGATTTTTCTTATATATATATATTTTTTTCAAGATCAAAACCAAAAATCAAAAACAATTTCTTTAACTGAAGACTACTATCTAGGCATGATAACCCGATGTGATAGTATCATTCAGGAGAACTGCCTAGAATAAGCAAGTCGGCTCGTGATGAGACCTCTTGTCTCTTGATCATTTGACCAAGAGCCATCACTCTGATGATCAGAAATGAAGTTATACTAGACAGCACTGATGATCATGATTAGGCCGGCTCGTGATGAGACCTCCTATCCTTCAATCAAAGTTATGTTTCACTTTATTGAGTTTGAAAGTTTAAATTTTATAAAATAAAAGACCACTACCTAGCATGGTAACCAAATGGTAATGTCAGTCACTAATATCACTAGAAAATGAATCAGCTGTCTCGTGATGAGACCCCCTATCTCTTGACCTTATGACCAAGAGCCATTATCAATTTCCTAATAATGTCATGCCGATGATATTTATGATCCTGATCGGATCGTCTTATTATTAAGACCTTCCGTCTCTTATTTTAAACTATAGAATTTTATTGAATGGAATAGATCTAAAATTTTTCCAGATTGTAAATAACTTTAAAAGAAATGACTGATGATAGAGATCCATAACGATTTTTCAAAGGACAAGTTTTGAAAAAGACATTAATCAACCATCTTAACTATCTAAAGAAAATAGGAGAATGAGGGATAATTTGAACAATATTTACAAATATTTACAAATAATGATAGGTTCTTAATAGACTTAAGAAACTCTGATCATTCTAAACCAATTTTTCAAAGACAACCTAATACCATAATTTTAAACTAATGAACAAACTAGGTTAAAACCACAGGACTTATTTATTTACAAATGTCCTCTCAATAACATATGTATGTTAGCGACTGATTATCTTAAAACATATATACAGAGATTTGACAATCTTAGATATAAATGATTGATATATCAATACTTGACTGAAAGAATCTATCAATTCTTAATTTAAGAAAATCAAAAACAAGTTTCGAGAATATTTATACATGGATCAAATGAAATTTGAATGTACATAAGAACTAGGAATTTATCATAATTCTGTTTGATAAAAGATTGTACATAATATCAACAATTTTATAAAATTTTATGATGATAATATATACAGAAAATTCTTAAAATTTAAACAAAATTATTTACAGATAGAAACTGATAAAAAATAAAAGAATAAAAACAAACTCATATACAAAATTATATACAAATTTAGGGCATGAAAAAGTCAGCAAAAATATTTTTTTAAGATTAGTCCATTTACTGGAAATGTTTCGAACTGACTTTCTAAGGTTTACAAACAAAACGTGCTTGGACCTATCTTTTCAGCAATGACAAATGGGTCTAAGCAATGTTTTTGGAACTTGGTATGATCTCCTTTCTCCTCGTGGACTTTGTCCCATTTTAACACTAAGTCCCCCACCTGCAACTCTCGGTTAGAACTTGAGGATTGATAAACCAGGACTTAACAATTTGTTGATGTTTTACGAAGTGTTGTTTTGACCTGTCTCTTTCTCCCTCAAATTTTAATAAAGTGTTAATCCTTTTCTCCATTGTTGGACAATCTTCATCCTGAATAGACTGGGCTAACTGTAAAGAAGGTAAAAATGAATTTGGCGGTGAAATGGCCTTAGTTCCATAAACCAGGAAAAAAGGTGAGTTATCTATTGCAGCTTTAGGAGTTACTCTGTCTGCCCAAAAAGCATTAAACAACTTTCTATGCCAATCACGATGGTGAGTTGAGATAGTTCTTTTGAGAATTTTCAAGAAATTTTTATTTGTTGATTCAACTAAACCATTTCCGTAAGGATGATAGTTAGGTGAATATCTAATCCTTATACCTCTCTCTAAGGCAAATTGAGTTAACTCAAGTGATGAAAAATATGAGGCATTATAAAAAACAAGGGAATTTGGAACACCAAATCTCGTTATGATAAAAGATTCTAAAAATAAGATAACCTGATTGGTGTTTACAACCCTTAAAGGCCCAACGGGTAAAATAATCAGTTGCAGTTATAATGTATTTGTGTTGCATAGAAGAGGGAGGGTTTATTGGTCCTACTATATCAATACCCCATTGCTGAAAAGACCTTTCTGCTGAAACATGTTGTAAAGGAAAAGTAGACTTCTTAACTCTACCTGCAGCAAGTTGGCATTCTTGACATTTCCTAACAAAAGCATAAGAATCTTGAAATAAAGTAGGCCAATAATAGCCAGCCCTAAGAATCTTATGTGCCGTAGTTTCTCCACCAAAATGACCACCTGTTGGTCCAAAATGTAATTCTTTCAAAATCACTTCTGTTTCATCTTTGTCTACGCATCGAAGTAAAACACCATCTGAATTTCTCCTAAAAATAATATTATCAATTAGTAAATAAGGAGCAGATTTCAATCTAAGTGCTCTCCTTTTCCTTGGTTGAAGGTAATCAGGAGCGGTTCCTGTTTCCAGAAGTGTCCTTAAATTTGTGTACCAAGAATCCTGTGGTGGAGGATAAAAGTAAATTTCTCGAGTTAGTAAGACTTCATCAATGACAACTTCGGAACTACTATTGGGCAAATGAGCTGCTTCAACAGCAAGTTTACATAATCCTTGACCCTTGACTATCATTGAAGGTTTAATTTCCAAGTCATACTCTTGAAGAGCTGTCATCCATGGTGCTCTTTTTTCACCCAAATCGTTCTGTACTAACAAATTTTTGACTGAAGGGTAAGGAACTATCACTTTCGTTCTAGATTTCAATAAGTATGGACGAAAGTGTTTGACAGCTTTAAAAACAACAAAAGCTTGCTTATCAACCTCATGGTAATTAAGTTCAGCACCTTTAAAATTTGAGCTCATAAAAGAAATTGGCACTTCACTATTTTGCTGATTTAGCTGAGTTAAAACTGCTGCATATGATATGTCAGAAGCGGAAGTATACAATATGAAATCTTTGTTAAAATCTGGGCTCAAAAGACTAGGAGCTTCTGAAATGGCTTCTAAAGTTCTCTAAAAAGATTCTTTTTCAGTTTGTCCCCAATTAAAAATAGCATCCTTCTTAATCATTTTTTGTAAAGGATGAATGATTTCAGAAAAACTGGGGATAAATCTCCTAATAAAGTTTATTTTACCAAGAAACGATTGCATTGCTTTTTTGCTAGAAGGGTAAGTTATTTTCGAGATAGCTTGGGTTCGTTCAGGATCAATCATGATCTCGTGTTTTGAAACCACACAGCCTTAACAAAATACCTTCTGAAACAACAAATATTGTTTTTTTTGGATTTAAAGAAATTTCAAATTTCCTACAACGTTCAAATACTTTTCCAAGATGATTAATGTGATCATGTCGACATTTAGAAAATACTGTAACGTCGTTTAAATAGACAACTATTGAATGATTAATTAACCCTCTAAAAGCAATATCCATTGCTCTTTGAAAAGTTGTCTTAGCATTGATTAACTCAAAGGGCATCTTTTTGTAAGCGTATGTACCCCATGGAGTTCTAAAAACTGTTTTCAGTTGATCATCTGGGGAAACCAATATTTGGTTATATCCTGAGAAACCATCAAGAAGTGACAGTATCTCAAACCCAAAAACTTTCTGAAGGATTTGTTCCATGGGAGGAATTGGGTAATTATCTTTTTCAGAGGACTTATTAAGATTTCTAAAATCAACACATAGTCGAATATCACCGTTTTTCTTCCTAAATGGAACCAAGTTAGCTACCCACTGAGTAAGTCGAATACGAAAAATAATCCTAGCAGCTAACAGTTTATTTAATTCCTTCTTAATTGTTGGTTCTAGTGACGGATAATACTTTCTAAGTTTTTGTTGGAAAGGTTTTGATTCTTGTTTTATGGGAATAATGTGTTACATGACTTGTGGATTGAAAGTTTTCAAATCGTCGTATGTCCATGCAAAGACATCCTTAAATTCTTTGAATAATTTTATGAATGCTGATTTTTCCGTAGGAGTGCAATCTATTCCTAAATTCACAGTTTGAGGATTAAGTTTTGTTCCTAAATTTATAGTTTCATATTTCATTTGTGAACTATTGGTTTTACAATTAGGAACAGACTTAAATTTATCTTGAAAATCAAAAAACTTTTCTAATCTCAAAACTGAGTTAGGAATCGGTTTTACCTTCTCAAAAGCTTTTTCAATTGAACAAAAATAATTTATTACCGAAAAATTCCGTAAATTTTCGTCATGTGTAACTTCATCAATGGCTGAATCTTTGAAGGTATCATCATTTGTTAAGAAATTCAGCACCTGCACATCATTATCAAAAACACGCCAGTTAAAGATATTATCTGATATAGAAGGCCTAAAAATCAATTCAACTGAAAAGAAATCAGGTGTGAAATTCTCAGATGGAATCAATTTCGATGCCATTTGCTAATAAATCTGCTTCCTGGTTCTGAAATCTTGGAACTGACATTATATTGAATTTATCAAAATGCGAAATGAGATTCCATACCTCTCGTTGATAATTCTGCATATGTTCAGAAATGCAGTGAATAGAATTACGGACTTGCCTGACGATGATTTCAGAATCACCATATGCAAGCACTTTAATATCCAAATCAATCGCTTTTTTCTGTCCCTAAATTAAAGTTTCATATTCCACAGTATTGTTTGTACAATTAAATTCAAGCCTACATGCTATACATGTTTTATTTCCTTTAGGGTCAAATAACAGGCAACCAACTCCTGCTCCTTCTTTAGACTTTGACCCATCGAAATATAAAGTCCAAGTAGAACTATTTGCAACTACTTTACTTTCAATAATATTTACATAATTATGACTATTTACATTATTTACAATTTCCTTGAATGAAGAATCATGAGAAATAGTTGTAACATTAAGAATTTCTGAGTTGTTTATTGTCAGAGAAAACAGAATTTTCAGATTTAAAATTTCCGAACCCAAGTTCATACATATAATTCTCCATTATAGAATCTGAAAATAAAACCGGTTCACTGGGATCATGTAATTCTGTAATAGTATGTTTCAGATATCTTTCTCTGTTTATCTTAATTTGATTTGATTTTCCATTCTTAGGTAACGATAAAGTTGACCAATCTGTAGCAAAGAATCCATTCAATTGCTGAGACCAATCCCTACTCCAAAATAGCCTATATGCATTAGGAATGTCTGTAACCACAATATCTATAATTTGAAAAACTAAAGGGTTACAAGCTGTGAAACCAGATTCGTTCTGGAGGGCCCCCGTGTTTCGTGGGGATCGAATCGGACATGATTCGAATCGGATTTGTGCCCGATTCGTCTTTCAGGCGAATTCGAAAATAGGACACGAAAAAAAAACGTGTTGGACACGAAATTGCAGTGTGTCCCGAAAACAAGACACGTAAACGGCGGAAAAAGACAGCCGGGTTTGTTTTAAGTCAATTTTTTGCCTTTCTTTTTGTCATTTGCAAGGAAGCAATTGGTTGAGAGTGAGTTTTATGTGCAGGTGTTTTGAAGGAGATTTGAAGGCTATCCATTGTTTGCAAGCGATTCCAAGTGCATTCCGGTGGATTTGTGGAGAGGATTGCAAGCTCAACCATCACACAAGAAAAGGAATGTCTCAATCAGCTAGGGCAGGAGGTAGGGGTCAAAGGAAAGGGAGAAATGCACCATCTAGGGCCTCCCCTTCTATTCCACCAAGCACAATAGGTTCTCCTTCGTCAAGTGCTCCATCGGCTGCTAGTGGAGCTCATGCTCCATTTAACCCTGTTTTAGCAAGACAACAAGCCTAAGAAAAAAAATACCCTTTGTGGAAGTATGTGACAAGGAAAGATGGGCTCGGGGCAAAGCTTGGGGGGGGAGGCAATGTGTCTTGGAGATGCAATTTTTGCAACCATGAGTTCTTGAGCACATATTTTCGGGTTAAGGGCCATTTGTTGGCCCTTCCTTCTTGTGGGATTTTTTCATGCAAAGCGGTGACTGTTAACCAAAGGAGGGATATGGAAAGAGAGGATCATGTTGGCTTAGGGAAGGTGGCAGCAACAAGCTAGAAAAAAGAGGATGATCCTCTTCCATTTTTTAGGAAGTCCTCTAGCACCAAGACTCCATTTCCACCTAGCATTCATGGGCGTGGGGATACTTATCAAACAAGAAAGAGGCAATCTACATGTGGTCCAATGGATAGGATTTTCCAACAAGAGGCGCGAGAAGAGGTAGACCTTACCATTGCATCTTCTTCTACCTCAACTTCATCTCATTCAATGTTGCATGGTCACCATTGTATTTTGAGACGGTTCGAACTATCTTGGAACGAGCTCCAAGTGGTTATGTGCCTCCTGGTTCAGAGAAGCTTAGAACCACATTGTTGGTTAAAGCAAAGAAGGAGGTAGATAAAATCCTTGAGCCAATTAGAACAACATGGCCCTCATGCGGTGTGAGTATTGTTTCTGATGGATGGATAGATCCCGCACGTCATCCACTCATCACTTTCATGGTGTCTTCCCAAAATGGACCGTTGTTCTTGAAAGCGATGGATGCTCTTGGGAAATACAAGGATGCACAATTTATGGGTGATTTATTCATCAAAACCATTGAAGAAGTAGGTGTTGATTCATGTGTACGAATCATCACAGACAATGCACCTGTTTGCAAGGCTGCTGGCATGATTGTGGAAGCTAAATATCCACAGGTATGTTCATTTTGGACACCTTTCATTTCTAATTTGCTCATTGTTTGAATTTGGACTTTGCAATGTTAGTGTTGTAGAGTCATTGATACATGCTTTTATTGCTCTTACAGGTTTTTTGGACACCTTGCATTGTCCATTCCTTGAATTTAGCACTGAAAGCCATTGCTTCGAATGTGACATGGATTGACAACCTTATTGAGGATGCACGCCATATCCGTAACTTTGTACAAAACCACACAAATGCCCTCACCATCTACAAACAGTACACACAGCTTTCATTGCTGAAGATTGCAGATACTCGGTTTGCTTCCTCATTCATCATGCTAAAGAGGTTGAGGGAGGTCAAAACCGTTCTTGGGTCCATGGTGATTTCAGAGTTTTGGGCTTTTTGGAGAAGGGCAGCTCAGGCTGCTTCACAAAAGGTGAAGGACAGGGTGTTAGATGATGGTTGGTGGGACACGGTAGATCTTAGCATTAAGATCATGGAGCCAATCATTTCTTTGTTGCGGTTTGGAGACACGGACCAGCCCATCCTAGCAGAGGTTTATGAGGGGTGGGATTCCATGATTGAGTCCATGAGGTCCATTGTCATGGAGAATGAGTGTCCCGAGTATGGGACATCGGCAGAGAACTTATGGACCATTATTCGGGATATTCTTATCTCCAGGTGGGGTAAGAATTGCACACCTTTGCATTGCTTGGCCCACTCCTTGAACCCCAAGTTCTACACTCAGGAGTGGCTCACTAGTGGATCGGGGGCCTCACACAAAGTCTCTCCTCACATGGATGCAGAGATTGCACATGGGAGGAAGATAGCACTTAGAGGGCTATTTCAGGATAACGACATGCTTGAGGAGGCGGAGGAGGGCTTTGTAGATTTTTCCACTGGCACTGGGAGATTTGGAGCCGATGATGTGCTTAGAGAAAGGGGGGGTAAGAAACCCTATGCTTGGTGGGCAACTCATGGGGCAACATCCCCTATTTTACAGAAGTTAGCCTTGAGGATCATCTCTCAAGTTACATCATCCTTTTGTTGTGAGAGAAATTGGAGCACATATGGGAACTTGTACACTGTGAAGAAGAGCAGGCTTGAGCAGTCCAGGGCAGAGTCAATGGTGTATGTGCACTCCAACCTTCGTGTTATTTACAGGAAGAGGGAGGAGTGGGTGAAGGGAAAGACAAAGATGTGGGATGTCTTTCTTGATGATATGGGTTTGGACAGCAGTATTGAGTTAGCATTAGCCAACATGGATATTAATGATCCAGTGCTAGATCCGGTCACTTTTGATGATAGTGATTGTATGGAGGGGTCATCCTCCATAGCAGCAGATGGGGATCATCAGATGGGCAAAGAGGAGGAGGAGGGGGACGAGGATGAGGATCAGGGCAGGGGCAAGGACAGTGATGAGTATGTTGATGTTGATTCAGGCATGGAGGAGGACTACTGATAGTCTGACATATGGGATTCTCCCATCTCGATCCACCCCTTTTTGTATTTACTATTAGACTTTAGTCTATTTGGCATTTGCCAATGCCCAGTGGCATTCCGACATATATGTACATTGTATACATTTTGATTTTGATGACTTAATGAGAAATATGGTTCCGACATGCATCTATGTGTCTCATTGTGATTTGTGAATGACAAATGTGTTGTGAATCGTGACTTGTGAATGACAAATGTGTAATTACTAATCATTAATCTGTTTTTATTCTAATTTCTATTGCATATTTGTAAATGTTCTAGTTTCTAAATATTTTTGGATCTATATGTCTATATTTAAAATATATATATATATATATATATATATATAAAATGTATCATATGTGTCCTGATTCCGGGGGTCACCGTGTCTGTGTCGAACTCTCGTATTTTCGTGTCCTGTGTCCCCGTGTCAGGTGACTTAGTTTACAAGCAATCCTAACCAGAACATCTTTCATCTCTCCTACAACCCTCACATTTGTCCTATTCAATTGAGTAATCTGTGAATTTGATGGAACATACTTTCTATTCAACCTTTTGCACACAGACAAAGGCATTACATTGGAAGATGCTCCAGAATCAACCATGAATTATGAACGTTCCTATTAAAAATCTCGAAGGTAAGAAGGAATGGAGGAGTTGTTGATTTTGATTTTTTTTCCTATTAATGAAGCTTTATCAGCTGCTGACTTTCCTTTATCAGTTGGTGTTAAATCACTATTGGAACTATTAGCAGCTAGATTTTGCTTAGCATTAGGAATTATAGAACTCATGGCAGGATTTATAATAAGACTATTAGGCATTGGGTAAATTTGAAGAAGATCATACATACTAATATTTGCACGTGTCTTCTTTAAATCTTCAATTATGTCATATTGTAAATCTAACTTCGGAGCATTTTGAATAGGTTGAGAAGTCCTCATAGGTTGAATTTGTTTGACAGATTGAGTCTGTTTATTGGGTTGTGAATTATTATTATCCTTACTCGGGGTAGAACTTGATGATGCTTCAGGAGTATTTGCGAATGTTCTGCTACGAGTATTGTAGGCATGTTGTCCTGAAGGAGGACTTCTACCTTCATAATCTTTTACTAGACTGTCCCAGAAATGACCATTTACTTGTTGAGGTTCTTCCAATTCTTCTTCATTTTCAGATTCCTCTTCCTCTTCATTATCTGGATTTTCTTGATTTGAGGGAGTTTCGGATAAAGATAAGACTGCTCGAATAGTATTAAAAATTTCTTCATTTACTGCTATATCAAGAGGTGAACTGGTTTTATTATTAGTGTTAGGATTTTGCCTAAACTGATTTCTGAAATACACTCTAGAAGAGGAATTTTCAGAAATGGTTTTCTTTAATCGTACAACTTCATTAGTTAACGCTCATATAACATTCTGTAATTGTTCTACATCAAAGGCCTTATCTTTTTCTGAATTAGGTCTTTCAATTTTCTTACGAGGAAAAGTATCAACTTTTACACTTCTATCTGGTTCATAAGACATAGAATCCTTCTCCACTTTAATAGCTTCCTCAAAAGTTTCAACAAGGGTTGTTTTACCTGCTCTCTTAACAAACATCCCAAGATACTTTGGTAAAGATGAAGTATAATTTTCAATGATTATATCCTCGGGTGGTTGAGAAGCAACAGGAATTTTATTTTTCAATGTAAGAAATCTCCGATTAAAATATTTAATTCTTTCTTTAGGTTCCATTTTAATTTGAGATAACTCAAGAGCTAAAAGAGTAGGTGTTTTATCCTCCCCAAATTTATCGAGGAAAGCCTTGTTGAATTCAGCCCAATTTGTGATTAATCCTTGGACTAATGAAAAATACCAAGTAGATGCTTTCCCTTCAAAAGTCAAGGGGAACAAACGACAAACTATATCTTCATGTTGAACGTTCATGGTTTGAACAGCTAACATGAATTTATCTACATGCACCTCTGCAGGTTCCTTATTATCTGGATTACACTTCGGAAGAAGTTTATCTGAATGTTTGGGCAGAGGATGTTGTACACAACCTACAACAGCTACAACAGCTGTTCTCAACCAAGGAAGTTGTGGATTGGGTGGAGGGTTAGGTGGAGGGTTACCTCCTCCTCCTGCAGGTATGTTTCCAGCCATAGGACTTTCTTCAGAATCTGAAGAACTCTCTGAATTAGATGACCTTGGACTATCCGATGGTGATTTCGGAGGAGAATGTGGTTGATCAAAACCGCCTACAGAAGTCAATCTTCTAGCAGTATTTGTTCTAGCAGTTTCTCTATGAAGACTTCGGACTTGATAACTTGGAGTTCTATCAGCTTCTATTGAATCTTGAGTAATTATATTCAATTGAGGATTACGTCTTTGTTGTCTAGGTAGACCATAGTCTATTGGTGTTAAACCAAGTTGATGAGCATATGCTCTCGTGAGAATATGACGTGATTCTTCTAAAGTTTGAGTACTTTGTTCAGGAGTGAATGGAAATGTATTATGGTCACGCTCAAGAATACTCCTAACAGTTTCTATGAATGGTGATCTACTAATTTCAGATTGTAACTGAGATTGTTGGTTGGTTGAAGATTTATCATTAGTTCTACCTGCCATTAATCATTAACAGGCCCTCTTTCCAGCGCCATTTGTTGGCCGGATTTTCAGACTAGGCCAACTTAAGGAGATTAAGCCCACACAAGTCGCTTAGAGCAACTCCCGGTGTGTTTAGAATGGCAAAATCTCACAGGTTATGGTCCTGCTACCAACTGAATTTATCCTCTTAAGGCGAATGTAAAAATTCAGTAAAAATTTATCCTAAATTTTATTATTGCTTAAAATAAATTCTAGAGTTAGTTTTCTAAGTCAAAGTTATCTTGAAGTGCTTTCTTAAGGAAAGTCTCCTGTTTTGGGGTTTTGTTTTTCAATTTTTTTAAACTGAAGAATTAATTAAAACTTAAAATCAACTAATCTAATTAAATCTAATTTAATAACTATCTAGGACAAACTAAAATCATTAATTAAAACTAAGTGATTAACCTATTTCAGCTGAGAGCAACTTGGAAAACTAAATTAATTATCAATTAATGATTTAAATTAACAAAGAGATAAGCGATAACAATTCAAATGAAAATATCTAAATTATTATCCTAAAATCACTTTGTTGAATATGCACAACAACAGAAAATTAAAATAGGCAACTACTTTTAATTTATTCTGTGATGCCCTATTAATTAATAACTAATGTTCAATAATGAATATTTGAATAACAGGATTATATTTATTCATGAAAACATTGTAGAAAATACAAATGAAATAAAAAATAAACATGAAATGTATTATTACCAATTCTCATTTATCAATACAAGTATCAATTAACAAAACTCAGTAATATTCTCAATCAAACATCAATATTGTGCAAACAGAGTATAATTTCAGATAATAAATACAATTATATCATGGTACAATTGCATAAAATGTATGGTGAGAAAACAGTAGATCGAAATATATATATTAAGTTTTCAAAAATAGTAACAAGCAATGATACCAGTTTGAGAACTCTAGTCACAATCTTCCACGAAGGTAAAACTCCAGTAAAGAAATTAAAACCAGAAACTGTAATTATATTTCCAATAAGTCTTTTCTTTCAATACTCCATCGACCCCTACTACAACAATTTTCATAGTTTTTATAATAAAACTTTGATAACTACCTCCCTAACTCTATGCAACTAATAGCTAAAAATAGATTTTAAAGTCTCCTATCTATGAAACATCTGGAACCTATTTATGATCAAAAACATTCTCCAACGATGCACCTGGCGATAGATCATCATCATGCCCCTCTCTTCGAATAGTATCTCGTTCATATTGAAAGCGAACAACAACTACTTGTAACACCTGGCAACTGTGAACAGATAAAGCGTGACCATCATAACTGTATGCTAGTTATTAATGCACAGTTCATTTCCCTTAGATGAAGTAGCCTCAAAAAATGCATACTGATCAAACTAACCATCTTCATTCCATTTGATGCATTTATATCACGAGCATACCTGTAACAAACAATTAAAATATAAATAAAAATTATAATTACAATTATAACAAGAAAATTGAATAAGAATGTAGAACGATCCTTTGATTCTGTAGGATGTTCATTAAATTGTACATTTACCTGTCAAAATTGAAATCACAATAACTAAAAACAGACTGAGTTGTTGCGATTTGTAACTTGATGGCTTTCCTGGCTTCTGATAGCTTGGCTCTGAGTTTCAATATTTTTTCTTCATGGATTTTTTCATCTTTCAGCAATTTCTCATTGGTTGCAGCTAACAATTTCTTTTCTGCTTTGTATTTGTATTTCTTGGCTTTCATTTGTTGCCATCGGTCTACCCACATAAGGAATTCATTTTTTTGCTGTTGTAACTCTGTTTTCAACATATCACGAGCTTCTTCAATGTCTTTTAACCGATCAACCTTATGTTGCTTAGAAAGCTTGATTGGTTGCTTCGCTGCTTTTAAAGTTTCTGCTAGAGAATCCTCATCATTCAATGGTGACTTAAGTCGAGCTTCATGTTCAGACTGTGCTTGTAATGGTGAATCATCTTTCACGACTCTCTTAGGAGATACCACCAAATTATCGTGATTATTACTCTGTTCTTGTTCAAAGTCATTAATTGGGGCTTCATGAGGAGGAGATTCATCCTTGTTATCATTGTTGTCTTCAACAACGATGGGTTCACTATTTTGTTCCATGGTTCTTGGAACCGAAAGACTAATCATACTCCTAGTAAACCTTCGATTTATCGTTTCAGATTTTCTCATGCTTAGTTCAAGAGGTTTATTGTCACCTTCCAGATTTTTTCCTTTTAACTCATGCTTCTCTCTCCCTTCCATTATCTTAGGATACAAATCACCTCTTAATTTAGCAGAGTGCGTCTGGACAACCGTTTTACTTCCCTCCCCCACTTCATTTGCCCTCTTGGGTTGCTCAGGAGGGTTTGAAGTATAAAATTTCTCATTTTCAACTATTAGACAAAGCTTATCCAGCCCTTCATGATCAGTTATATGATCAGTCTCTTCCTTTATTTCTCCTTGACAAGGTCTTCTTCTTTTTGCACGAGTCTTAGGTAAGTAGGTAGGCCAAAATTGGGTTAACCCGAACTCATTTTCTTTTAAGAATTCGTCTCAGGTTTTTCCTATTGTAACTAATTGATACAGAAGTAACATTTTGATTAGGCCGTGATGAAAAAGACTACGGTCTTGATTACCAATAGTACGTTGAACCGTAACAGAGATTTTATGCAAACTATGAAGTAGGAAGTAGGGAAAATTCAATTTCAAACCCTTAAGAGCCATTAAAATTCTCAAATGATATAATTGGACATTTGAATATTGACCATCACAAGAAATATACCTGGAAATGACTTCAAAAGGAGCACGCCATTGATTCTTCAAATATTTTACAGGAAAGCTGAATTTAAGGTGTGCATCTTCCTTTGATAATGGAAGAAGAAACTGCTTAAACTTTTTCTTGTCTATTCGTGACCCCTTGAACCAGCGTTCACCAGTCTGAGGCAGCTTTGTGGCTTTTGAAATAAATTCTTCATCTATGACTAGCTGTAAATCACTTATCTGAGCAATATTTCCATCAAAAGACGACACAAATCGTCTGGTAACTTCCTCATTGTGTCCATTGAAACCCCAAAAGAAGAGTTTCCAGTCAATTTTCTCAAACAAGGCAAGAACTTCAGGGTCGGCTTCTAACATTTCAGGACCAGAAAGCTCAAAACGACTTAAGGGAGCCATCTGTTCAACTATCAGTTCTTTTTTTGACAGAGGATTAAAAGGTGTTGTAAAAATTGAAGGAATAGGGATACGTGAATACACAAACATGATATGAACCCTTACACAATTCTGGAAGAGCTAAAGAGTAACCCTAGACTGGTTTCTACGCGTGAGAACTTCACCATCAAACCATCGCAGGTATTTATTAAACAAATTGATGTGATCTGAAATCATTACGAAATCTTCGAAATCAAAATTTTTTAATGAATGTAATACGACTGTGAGATAGGATGATGTTAATATGAAAACATTTGACCAAAGTAATTATTCCATATTAAAATGCTTTGAACAGGTGTTAACAAAATAACCATTCGTATCCTGTAGCAAACACACGACTACCAAACGTGAACATGCAAGGATCATACGTGGAAGTCAATCGTACTATTAAAACCTGATGATGTGAAGTTTTCATTACAAGCAATGATGTCTCCTGGGGTTTCGTAAATCCAACCAATACCAAGATCAACCTTGGATGATAAATCAAATGTTTAAAACCGTATTTTATACATGTAATACATTCGAGGAGTAAATTATATAGTTTTGAATCATACGAGAAACTCATTGAATCCAAATCATCATATGACCTATTGCAAAGTTTGATCGGATGGAGAATTTTATCAAAAACTAACACTATATTAAAATTGATTATTATGAATATAACACAAAGATTTTATAACATTTGGAATGATATACAAACTTTGGTTATTTGAGAAACCTATATATAACTTCTCATACATAGAAATGGCATAGTATTTAAAAGATAAAGTCTTGATGTAAAAATATATCATTAGGGTTCAAATAGGATATTTAGATTAATTCATCAACCCTAGTCATATAAATTACAAAAATTAATGATGAATACTTTGTCAAAAGAAATCAATAAAACCTAATTGTAACAAGTTCAAGATGCATTTTCATCTTAATCCAAAGAACTATTTAGCAGACTATAATTTAAATATAGAAGAGAACTGATCAATTTTATTCAACAAAGCAGAAAATTGAGAGGGTTGTTTCCTGCCAACACTAACTTGCTCCTTTTTATTCATAATGGCCAACTTTATGATCTAATGGTCAAAATTACATCTTAGCCCATTAAGATCAAGGGTTGATAATAAATGCTCATTATTACTAATTAAGCTATTATTTAATGTACCCTCATTTAAATACGTAATGAGACATTTAATTAAAAAACTCCACTTTGTTTCTCATAAAGTCACTTTTAAAATTAAAAAGGTATCTTTATATCTCATAAAGCATATCTCACTTTATAAAGTCATTAGGGTCACTTGTACACTTTTCCACTCCTAGGCACATGAAGTGGAAAACACTTGTCCTTGGTACAATTTTTAACAAATACAGTCTCCTTCCCCTATTCCAATGAGAGGTAAGGGAGGCCAACAATACTAAGAGGGCCTAATCCCTTACAAGCAACCTTTCTTTAACAAGAATATCCACAGACGTGAAACACCCCACTCCAAAAGGACTAGTGTCAATCTCCGAGGTGATGTCGTCAACAGGCAAGGCTGCAAGGTAAGAGTGCTCTTCAAGCAAGGTCCAACACTACTCCAAGGGCTCCAAGGCTCTAATGCTCCTGCAAAGCTATGTACACCTTCGGGTCTAGCACACCTACATGATCAAGTCCAATACAAGCCTGCATGCAAGTGATCCAAGTGTGCCCATTCCATCTAGGGCTCAATGCCCTTTTCCAAAATACCAAGTGGTCCTCCAAAGGAAGGTGTCCTTTGAAGCAAGCAACCAATCTCCATGTGGCTAGTCTGAAGAATGTCACCAAGCTCTCTAATGGTATCCAATATTCCAAGGAAGAAAGCCATATAATCATCCATACAAGGTTTAGCAATTCAAGTGTAAGCCACCTTCATGTGCTTGTCCATCACAGAACAACTAGGGGTCATCTAAACACCATGCACTTCACATCACATGAAACACACGCAAATATGGTGTAAATTCTTTCAAAATACCCTCGAAAGCTAACACTCCATGTGCATGTACATGAGATTTGCACATTGCATGTGCATGCATGCATTTTTAATGCACTTTTTTAATGCAGAAGTGTGATTTTTGCATGAACTTTGAATTTGGGTTTTGGAACCTTGATCTCACTAGCAGATTAGAAAAAGGCATTCGGGGTGCAAAAGTCAGTGATCACTTGTGAGATTTAGGTATCCAGAGAGGAGGGTGAACCAGTGCATGCAAAAGGGTGCATTCTTGAGAGGAGGCGGCGTAGTCTAGTAGAGAGAGAGGGTTCAGAGCTGTGAGAGATTAGGTACACTTCATCTGTGGCAAAGGGAGAACACTTTGAAGATAGAGATTGGTTTCGAGTGAGGTTTATCCTGCTACAGAGCATAGTATTGATTCACCAGATAGTGAGGGGCGCATTTCACTGAGGGCGAGCTCTGAGATAGAGCTTACCAGATCTGAGTGAGGGCTTCACTGAGATAGTGATCCAGAGGTAGGAGGGCGAGAGGTCCTGATTAGATCGCAGTTCAGAGACAGATACAGTTAGAGCAGAGGGGCACATTCAGTTGAGGGGCACATTCAGTTGGAGTGAAGGGTGCATCACTCAGTCTTCCATCAGATCAAACTTGATTAGTAGGGCCTGTGTGGCTCAGAGATAAGTCCATGTTGGATTAATCTATTGTATCAATTCTAAACTTGCTAAAGATTATAAAAGCTGCTTCCATCTTTCATTGGTTTTCCCGCAAGGGTTTTTTCTAGGGCCATTTGATCGAAAACATTGCGTTCCATTTCATGTGTGATTGCTATATGTTGTTAAAGAGTAGTAGAGATCTCATGTGTTGCAAGTTATAATTTATTGCTATATGCTTTTATATTCTCTATGATTGAGATCAATACTAGTATATCGCTTGGGATTAGAGAGATTTGTGACCGAGTTGAGATCCGGTATTTTCAGTGAGACCTATCTGAAAAACCTAAATCCTAGGAGGTATACTCGTGTTCGCTGAAGTCCTTGGCCTTCCTACATGCTCTTGTGCATCTTGTAATGTTTGGGTAAGCTATCTCGGCTTCTTGTGGGTAGGAGTAGTAGGTGAGGGCATATCCATGATTCAATCCCCAATCTCACCTTGTCCATTCTTGAATCAGAATTGTTTTTGACCTTTTAATTAATCTCTAGAACAAGAATTTCCTCTCTCTTCTCAATCACTAAAGGAGAATCCTATGAACTAGAAGATCTCACATTCTCATCAAACTTCTCATCTATGCTCAACACAAGCTTCCTTTGTGTTGGAATATTGATCTTATAAGCTGTAGAAGTATCATTGTATACAATAACGCAAGATGTCGTCACAACATCTTGAATCGTTTCAGACAGTGTTGACCACTTGTGAATATGAAGGAAAATAACTCTGGGTCATCAACAACCTGCCAAACTCCATCATCCCTGAAGTCAGTATCATGGGCCAAAACTGTCAACCACCTGTGATCAGGGGTATCTCGCACATGCACCTCAAAACCTCTGGAAGCTGAAGCAACAAGTTCAACTAGGTGAACTCCCTCTACTTGAGTCCAACAACCCTGTCCCTGTACTCTACAATACTACTTGTTACTTCCCAAGCTAGCTTGTGAAGTTAAATCCCAAAAGAGCAATGCTAACGCAAGGTGAGCTAGGAGGGGCTACCCACTGTCACCTCTGTAACACTCTCTCCAACTTCAGATTGGCTCTCCTTCAACTGAAGGGGGGTTGTCCCTAAGATTGCTAAGGCTATGGAATTTAGGCCCAAGGTGATATAAGGAGAGTAAGCCTTAACAAAATGATTGTGGTTGTGTTAACGCCAGATCTATCCAGATTCACATGTTAGATCTTGTGTTTTAAAGTTCCATCAATATTTTGAGAGAGACAGAACATGAGGCCTGCACTGCATAAGTTACTTTTGTAGTGTTCTATGATCAGACTGAGAGAGGAATTTCACTCTTTCTTTGTACATGTATAAATTCCTTTGATTATCATAAACCACCTTGAAGTCAATTAGCAGATTTGGTGGAAATGACTCATATCATGTTATGACTCATTGGAGCTCTCAAAGAAGCGGATGGTGCTTTGAGGGTTCTCAAGAAATCTCATGGAGGAAGAGGAAAAGGATAGATGATAGTCAACTGGATCCAGTCCAATCTGGGGACAATAGTTGCTTGTGGAATGCCTCATAAGATGATAATGACGCAGGCTTAGAATTAGCATTGGTTGCTTAAATTCGAGAAAAACAGTTCTCCTTCTACAAATCATTATGTAATCTGCATGTTGCAGCATATCTGTGATGACTGCAAGTTAGCACCAGTGCTTTACCAGCTATCTGTATTTTATATAATCTATGAGTTTCTTTCTGATCAGAAGGCATTACAGTCAGATAGATACAAAAATATTGTTGAATTCCTCGTAAAACCGATACATACATTTTTTCAAAAAGATGAAGGATCATCCTTTTCTTTTGTTGGAGATACTTTTCTGGAAGACCCTTGCAAAAGAGCAGAGCAGGAGATGTCCTAAGAAGAGGAAGGGCCTTATTTTTAATGATTAACCAAAAACTCAGATTAAAGAGCTTTTTGAGCAGTACAAGGAATTCAGAAATTGCAGCCATCTGATTGGTGAAGAAATTGGTCTACCAGTAGCTCAAGTCAAGCGCAAGCTTAAGATGCTTATTCTTAAGGTCACCTCAAGAAAAACCAAATCTAGAGTGAAGCATTCCACTGATAAAGATGATAACACCATGTTATCACATACATAGTAGCCAGGCTACCATATTCTACTTTTCAAACACAGTACATTTTTCAGCCAGATCTCTTACATGTGAGATGCTGAGATGAGCAGTTTTGATGGATCATTATTATGTTAGTGGACTGTACTCTCCCATGTCAGCACTGAGTCTCAGGACACTCAGGTTTGAGGACCGATGTAGCCATTTATGTCATTTCAGAGCAGTCATTGATGCCCAGTTTTATATCAGTTCTTTCTCATTGGACAGATGGTGTCTCAGATAGGATTATATTGCATGGTTATGACTTAGCATTTTATATTGTGTTATGGTTATTATTGCTCTTATACTGATTCTTGTGACATGTATTAACTTGTGGTATCATGATCTGGCGGTCATAATTATATGGACTTGGTTGTATCTTGTACTATGTATTGATGTCCTTACTTAGACTTGGAAGTTCTTGATCTATACTCATTGGTTTTACCCTCCTTAGGGAGACTAGAGGTAGTCATCCCCACCATTGTTTTGGCTTGCTAGTGTTGGCTCCATCATTCACTGTCTTCACCCATCCATTACCTTCAATTTTAGTTTCAACCCGACTGACTTCTTGACTTATGGCATGGAGGACCTTTTTCCCTGCTAGAACTTTTGTTGGACAAGCCTCCCTGTTTATATTGTGTCTCAGCTCTGAGTTGGTGACAGAAATTGCCTTTGGTAAGTTGGATTGTATGCCTAAATCATTCTGGTCGGTTGTCCCGATGTTTGGCATTGTGTAGAACTCCCCCTAGTCATTTGAGATGTTGTTGGCTAAAACTGAAAGCTCATGTACTGCTTATATTGGAAATATTGAATATGCGCCCATGGAAAATGAAAATTATAAAACTGTGTTTCTTAACATATGTAAAAAGGGAAAGAGCAATGAAATGCTAAAATACTCCTTGAAGAGTATAAGAAAAGGTCTAAAAACGCAATGGTTTAAAATATGCTATATGCAAAAATTGCTGACCTTATTAAAATAAATATGTCCCAGATGAAAGCTGCGATTAGCTATGCTTTTAAGCATTGGTGAAGTCCCAAAAGGGTCATATAGGCCAAAAAGGCCATGGAATAAAATGATGATCCTAATGAACTTGGAGCAAGCTTGATGTAGTCATGATGCCTAAGTTGAATAAGCACTCTCTAAACAACTCACCCATTTGTGAGGCACTGCCATTCCTTGTGTTGTTGTTTGTCCGACATTGGTTATAGTGAGTATTCCCTTTCCATATATGATGTTGAGTAGCAAGTCGTCCTTTGCCTTAGCCTTGTCAATTTCATCCTTCACCCTACACTAACAAAATGACTACAGCTATGAAGTGAGTATAGTCTTGAAAGTCTAAGTCCGAGTAATAATAAACAAAGCCTTATATATGTATTTGTTGATGTATTGCTAGTGAAATGATTGCTACTTGTTGTGATTGTTGCTTGAATGAGTTGTAGAGCATGTCTTAGCCTTTTAACACTTGCAACAGATGGATGATAGTCTGAGTGATTATTGGTGTCTGATCATTTACAGAGGGTTATATTGTTTATTGGATATGGTTGATGATCAGATAGAGACGTATGAGGGGTATGAGTATACACCTTAAATGGATTTGGACTCTTTGAGTCTAATGAGACAGTTTATTTCCAGTTTCGGGCACTTGCAGATATGATCAGGCTCATTCTGCCTTTCTGATGCAGTTTTTCTTCACAGGTTGATATGTCTGAGTAGGGAGATGTTTTAGTTGGCTCTCCTAGGGCGTTGTATGGAACATAGGGGTGTAACCATTTGTTTGTACCATAGTACACCCATCCCAGAGAGCCTGGTGGGCTTAGTTTGTCAATGCAGGCACCCTAGGAGGCTATTTTGGCAGGTTCACGTTTCCCAAGGCAGATTAAAAAATGATTAAATGGCTATTGAAGAAATCGATTTGGGCTACTTAGGCAAGGAAATGACATGGGATGAGTCATGACGATGAGAGTGATGTCCTCCACACCTTCTCCAGTAGTTGCAGCTCTTGATTGGGCCCACACCTGTTTTTTGGGCATTTTTTATTATTTTTTGGAGCTCTTTTTGGAGGCTCAGGATTTCCTCAAGGAGGCACAAAAGTCAAAGAATTAAATTGTTATATTATTTATTGTGCCATGGGGACACCCAAAGGGAGTTAGTCAAACACTCCTTGGACCCACCATGTGCTTTCATTTATTTCTTGTTGAGTGGGTTACCTTTTTTGGGTGGGTTAGTCCACTTTGATAAATTATGGTTATATTGATCCATGTATTGTATGTTGAGCTCATCTCAACCATTGATTAGAACATTTCATCTTTTAATCTTAGCCACTTGTTTTGAAAGTGGTTATGATTTGGTTATGATTGAGGTTCTCTCATTTCTATTTAAAGGAGAGAGCTTCTCATTTGTAAGGGGTCTTTGGCTCTTAGATCTGAATAATAGAAAGACTTTTTTCTGTGGAAATTTTTCTGGATCTGCTTTGCATCTGATGTGCTCAAATGGTGATTAGCTTGTCTTCAGCTTCCTAGCATTGTGGAAATTCTCGTGAGATCTATCTTTTTCGTGGCTATCATTGTTTTGTCTACAGGAGGGCGTTTTGGCTGGAGCGTTTTTGCAGGGGGACCTCAACTTGCTCGGTTCTCTTCGTTTTGGATAAGGGGGTTTTCATTTGTTTCATTGTGATCTATGATTACTTCATTTTACTGTCTTGTAGCATTCAATTTCTTTATTTTGTATGTGCAAATCTGACATGGTTGACGTTTGCTCATGCAAGGTAGGGGGCGCTTTGGTGGTTTGGAGCTTGCATATGACATAGAAATCATGGGGATCTTCCAGAATTGATCGCGATAGCAAAGATCGTCACTGTTACAGACTTCTACAAGCTTTTCCAGGTAAGATCCAACAGGTAAGTTCTTCTTTTTAGATCTTATTCCATTGTACCTTGCTGAAATTTAACTTTTTTCCTGAAAACTCCTAAAACACTAAAAACCTAAAAAAATAATAAATCAGGGAACCGCCCGATCTTTTGCCAAACCATTTTTGGGTTTCATAGATCAGGCCTCCCCTTCATCAAATCAACTGAAATACTGGTCAAATTCCTCACAGTTTGACTTAGACCTGATTTTTAAGTAGAAAACTACATAACCCCCCACTAAAAAATTGACCTGCTAGGGTTTTGAGTTTTTCTGAATTCTGACTTCATAGACGGATAGATCGGGTCCCACACAGTCCAAATCAACCCCAATGCTGTGCAACTGCTTGACCATTTGGCCTAGATCTGAAAAATTGACTGAAACTGCCCTAGCGCCCTCACTGAAAACTGGACTTTTTCGGAATTGATTTTTTCTGAAATTTGACAAGATAGGCTGATAGATTAGATCCCAAGCATTCCAGAACACCCCCAACGCTGTTCTAGTTCCTCTCGGTTTTCCCTAGATTTGAAAAATCAGTTTTCAGCCTCCTAGCCCCATCATCAGATTTTGACTTTTCTAGATCTGATTTTTCTGCTGATTTCCTGATTTGGGCTTGTAGATCAGGTCTCCCTGACCTCTTTTTTTCCTCAACGCTGAGCCATTAGTCTCCCAGTGACCCTAGAACTACAGATTTGTCCTCCTAAGCCCTAGCGCTAGCCATCAATTGAGCTGGGTTTCCTATACCTTAGCTTTTCCGGACCAACTACTTTCTGGGTTCGTAGATCAAGGTGTCTCCTAGGTGGGTTCTCTGAAATATTGGTGTACTGCTGACTCCATTGCCCCATGCACACAAAACACTGATCTCCTAGTTAGCGTTGCCCTTAGGTTCTTAGCCTTTTCCCTTTGCCAACATTTACTAATAGCTCAAATACCTTTCATTGAGTCTGATTTCTAGGTACTAGATAATCCCAACTCTGTCCTTATTTACCCTGTCACAGTTATGTTTCCCAAGACAGTGGTCACCTCCACAAGTTGCTAGTACCTCAACCCTAAAGCTAGGGTTTCCATTCACCTTGCACCTTAAGTACCCTAAAGCCCCATCTGATCTTCTTTTGGTGTCTAGGTCCGATCTCTCTTGTCGGGAGCAGATCTGGGTCTCCCCCATTGTTGTCCTGGATTAGGATAACACAAAGTGAAGGCTGCCTTGATTGACGTGACAACCATCCATTTGGGAGTCTAGGTAGTCGTGGTTCCACCCATTAGTTGCTTGCCCCTCTACCATCCATTCTGGATCCACCTTAAGCAGGCAACTACAAGGCGGGTGATAACACACCACAGTAAGTCTGGAGATCAAATTTCCATCAGTAATGAGACATTACTAAGATTTCTGTATATTTTCCTCACATCACCAGCAAAAGGATTGATTTAAGATTGTTCATAAGAGCAGTAATGACAATCTTTACTACCTCTTTTCATCATCAATCAGAGGCTAAACGACAGGAGGAATCTGGTAAAAAAAATGCAAAACTGAGGGATGGCAAGTTAGCTAAGACTGTTGAAAGCTTGAAGCACCTATTTCGTGGTGTACATGGTCAAATGATAGACCTTTGTAGGCCTATTCAGAAGAAGTATAATCTTGCAATTACTGTTGCTACAGGAAAGTTCATGGGTATAGTGATAGTGGACGATAAAAACACTAGGAAAGAGTGTATCACACCGACTTCCTCCTCAAATCTTTATACCAAATCAAGCAGCCTATTCCAAGAATTGAAGAAACAAGAAACCCTAGAATGGGTTTTTGTTACTAAAGACATGACTCATGAGAGCTTAGTAACACACAGTATAATTATTATGAGATGGTATTGTACAACATTACAATGAGGGTCCTCGCTCTTATAAAGAGCTTGAGAGGCCTGTTGCCGCCTAATACACACTTTATGATACGGGAAAGTCTCCAATCCGCTTTGTGTGTCCTTGGGGGCAAGTTAGAGCTGGGGACCATTGTCACCACAGTCCACAACTCCTCCGTTTAGGCTTGATCCCAACAGAGCCAAGGGGGGTAGTCCCTACGGAATACTAAGTTCCAGATTTATTAATTAATTACAAATTAATTAAAGGGATCCTTTTAAGGTTACAAAATTACAAGACCAGTGCCTAGATTAAATGGAGTCAAAAGATTACAAGTTACAAACTTACAAAAGAATAAGAATGATTATCCACAGTTGCCTACGCTAAGCAAGATTTACAATATTAACAATATGAACAAGTTATTGTATCAAAGATCAAAGGACAGATTACTTTTAAGTTACAAGGTTAAGCAATGCGATTACTTAAGCAAATGAATTAAAGGTGTCACCATATGAGATTGCAAAACTGAAAGAAAATACTTGTAACTGAGAAATGAAAGTGCTTGCAGTAAAAGCCTTGAACAGCAAGGCAAAGACGAATAGAATGACCTGTGTTTGTAGGATGTTTTGCAATGCTTCTTGGTTTATTTTAATAGATTTTATTAAAGTTGAAGTCTTTGATTAAGTTTTAGAATCGGTGGTGTGACTACTCCGATCTAGAACTTCTCCAGTCAAAGAAGGAATGCTGTTGCGCTCAACAAAGTGGGAACGAAGCCCACCCGTAGCTCACAGGTCAATTCCCAATGCCCCCCTGGTGCTCAACAAGGAGGACGTCGAAGCGCCTAGAGACTGCCCGCGGTCTGCTACCCCTTCTAGCTTCCTGAGGTCACTGTTTTAGTTGACAGAAAAAGGGCTAGATGGATGCCTACTAAACTAAGACTTCCCTGTCCCCTGGTCGTATGTCGGAGTACCTCAGAGGGTAATAACCGAGTAGAGGAGCAGGATGTGGGAAGTTGTTGTTGGTAAGTTTTAAGAGTAAATTTTAATCTTGATGGTTAAGATGCAGTGTTTATTTTAAAGCGATTAACAAATGACTTGGGAAATAAAATATTTGATTGTAGATTGTAGTACAAGAAAATGAAAGTTATTCTAATTACCTAAGCCCCCACTTTCCCTGCTTTTCATATTCGGCTTGAAGTCCCTAAAGGGAGATGACAAGCGGATAGAGGATACACAGGTTTGATAGGTTGTATGATTACTTTTAAACAAAAAATTTAAGTTGCATAAACTTGAAAGAAATACACAACTAACTACAGTAAACTCACCTCACAACAATCTTTGTGACAGAGATGATAGTCTGTCACAAAGATAGGTGGGTAGCTGGAAATAGAACTAGTTATCTACCTCTTCCTAATCTACTTACTTATAAATTACAAATGATCACAAAACTTTACAGAATACCCCAAGAGACTCTCTTTGGGGTTTACAATAAACTGGAAAAAATATGAAAGAGAGGGTTGAGGGTTTGAACCCCTTTGAAGCGATGGAAGTTTGAAGAGATCTTGGGCCTATTCGGGCATCAAATCTCCTTCAAAATGTGCATAACCTGTCATAAACCAGCGAGCTATTCTTAGCTGGAAATCACATAAAAACACTAGAAATTGTTGTTAAAATACTATTACAATATTCACAAATTTACATAAAAAATTTGAGTGTAAAAATATTGCAGAAATGAGCGATTTAAAGGGCTGGAAACTATTATGCAGACTGAATGACGGACAGATATTTATTAGAACTTTGAGCGCTTCGCGTTTTGATCTCAATTGCTTGATCTCAGACGAGGGATACCACGATTAAGCTCAAAGTGTAGATAAATATAGGCTGGAAATTATATAAATGCAATATTCAAAATAACTGTAAGAATCAGAGGATAAATATCGAAGAAACTTAGCTAAACAATGTTTAAACAACAGAAATGTAAGCCCTAACTAATATATAAAAGGTTAGGGCCCTAAAACAAAGGTTATATCCACTATACAGTGAAATAAACCTCTCTTTAGGAAGGCTGAAAGTAGATGGCCGAATTTAAAACTTTGCCGGAATGATATTTGGAGAGATCTCCTTGCTTGGACAACCTGCAAATAAGTCTATGCCTGCAAAACTTGTGATTCTAGTGATGAATACCTAACACTTCCTGCAAAACACTTTGTAAGAAATGTCAAATCATTCACAAGAAAGAATAAAAACACTTTTATTCTTTAATCTCTCCACAAAACACTTTGTGGAGAGCTAACTAGAAAAATACAATAAATGCAAACAAGACAAATACAAGGTTACCTTACAAAGATTCGGATCATGAAAGAGCTTGCAGCATAGTATCCCTCCAAAGAAATTTTTATTTAATGGCCCAACTTGGGCAAATCTTCAATACAAAGTATAGCAAGAGAATATGAGAGCAGGAAATTTCCGGCAACATAACAATAGCATGAGAGATCATGTTTAATGAGGGAGTGAGACCCTCATTAAATAGTTGAGACAATCCCCAACTCCTCGAAGATAAATGGTTGAGATTAGATCTAGATCTAGGGTTTAATCCACACCACTAGATCTAGGTATTTGGCTTTCTATTCTTCTCCATTAATCTCCACCTTTAGATTAATTTTTAATCAAAGGCCATAAGCTTAATCCATGTCCAAGTATTCTCCATCTTTAGATCTAGGTCTTTGGATAAATATCCACCATTAGATGAGCTTTTAGGTTAATAGATGAAAATAGAAATAGAGTAGGCCCAAGGTAGGCGCCCCTCTAAACTTGGTGAGGAATCTCCAAAAATATGGTGGAGTCTTCATGTGGCTAGCGCCTCCACTAAAATGTAGCACCATCTCCATAGTAGTGGCGCCCTTTTATTTTAGAGACAACTCCAAATATGGTAGCGTCCCTCTTATTAAATGGTGGCTTTTCCTTTTGCTAGCGCCCCTCTCTATCTTTAGTGGGCGCTCCCTTTGTAAAAACGTGGGCCCATAATGCATGCGCCCTCCTCTAAACCATGTAGCGCCTTTCTTAAATTAGGGCGTCTCCATATATGGCGGCTCCCTTNGGGCGCTCCCTTTGTAAAAACGTGGGCCCATAATGCATGCGCCCTCCTCTAAACCATGTAGCGCCTTTCTTAAATTAGGGCGTCTCCATATATGGCGGCTCCATTAAAAATAGCATGCGTCCTCTAAACAAGTGACGTCCTCCATTAAAACGTGGGCCCCTTCTATGGTTAGCGCCTCCATCCAATTTAGCGTGGGCCCTTCATAATTTAGCGTGGGCCCCTTCTCCATTGTAGCGCTTTTCTCCATTTTGATATGGTGATTCCTCCAATGGAATGCGCCCTTCATTATTATTTGGTGGCCCCTTCCAAATTTATGCCTCCACTAAAATATGGTAACGCCTCCATTAAATATAGTGGAGACCTTTTTATGCTTGCACCCTTCTATTTAGTGAGGGTTTTAACATGGCTCCTTTGGACTTTAGAACTAGGCTACCTTTAACTTAGCTTTGACTTTAGCCATACTCAAAATGTATTTTAACCTTAGACTTAGGCTAAAATAAATTCACCTTAGATTTTAAAATTTTCAATTAAAATTTTTAAATTTTCCTAATATTGACTTAGGAAAAATTAAAAAATAATTTGAAAAATTAATATCTAGGTCATGGGGGGTGAAAAACTTTGGAATAAGTTTTCCTAGGCTTAGGAACCCCCAAACCAACTTACCATGGCATTTCTTGATTTTTTACTTCAAAATAAAAAAATGTGAATTTTGACTTGGGGAAATTAATTAATTCCCTAGGAAAAGTAGACCTTGCTTAGACAAAATGGTCTATCTCCTCAACCACTCATCAGAATGACATGGGATTCGAAGCAGTGGCTTAGGGGGTTTCATAGCAATTAACTTTGCATTCATAGCCCCTATTACAAAATGCCATGCTTGAGCAATTACATTATTACATCAAAAACTAAGTTAATTAATCACCAAGGGGTGAAATTAATTAACCAGAAAAAATAAATAAAATACAACAACACAACGAAACTCCGCAAGACTCTACACAAATGTCTAGCATGGTCATGAACCACTCTTTGAAGCCTTAGCCACCTCATGGACTTGACTGGTATGACGCCCGTCACCACTTTGGAGGATTTTGAGTGAAAACCAAAACGATTAAACTCGTTTACACAACAAGATTAATTGGAAAGGGAAAAACACTCGATGAGGGGACTTCCCTAACAACCAGTTCCATGGTGTGGCATCCATATCATATGACCCACACTAGCACATAAAATTACATTAATTTTCCCACGCAGGGGAGCGGACATTTCGTTTTACAAAGCGGCAATAGCCCTGCAGGAGTGAAAAAATCCTCAGATTTTCCTAAGGTACAATCACGTACATCCTCATGTACGTGGAGTTGCCACCTAGTCGAAATAGGTGGGCAACAAGGCCAAAACCCTAATTGACTAAAAGCCTAATTATTTAACCTAAAATAATTAAGGTGACTTTATTACATATTTTGCCTTGTATCTTAACACCTGCCCTAAGTCGTACGTTGCTGAAAGATAACAAATTTATATCAAATATGTTTACGTAAATGAAAAGCACATCAATTGAAGACTAAACAAAGGTAGGCATTCTTTAGAAGCTTCATCTTTGTAGACATTTCTTTGATTAGGTTGAGCTCCATCAAGCTGCCTCGTAACCCTTGGAAAGGTGTAGTTCCTGAGTTGAGTTCCCGAGTTCTCGGATTCGACCTCTCTAAACTCTCGGATCATGATTCTCTCGAAGTCAATTATTGGCAACAATTCACATGCTTGCCGCATAACCTCACTAGCAGACAGCAATTCACATGCATGTTTCAACCAATGAGGGATCTTTCCCTATATCCACAACTACTGAACTCTTTGGTTAACCATCCATATTGAGTCGTTAACTGCTCCCTTCACGTCAGGAAAGGACTGGCTTCCTAAATGCATAAAAAGCCTCTTCTTTAGTAGGGACAACACCAGTGGCACTCTCTTGAGGTTTTCCTTTGATAAACTTGACAACACGTGCTATGTGACCCATCTTTGGCCTCAAAATTCCTTTACCATTAGAAACTTCAAGATGATAATCGAGTGCATTGGGAACAATTTTTTCGTAAGATTCCATTATTTCCCATGGCATATTCATGGCTTTAACAAATCTAAAATTTTCTGCGAATTTACTCTAGGTCCTAGGAATCTGTGATTGCTCTGACTTTTTGTCAAAGGGGAACTAAGGATATATCTCTGATTTTTGCTTTAATGCCATTGTTGATAAATCATAGTAAAAAAATAGCTCTTGTTGGAAATCACCAAGGCATGGCTGTACAAACTATATGTATTCAAAATTGAGAAAATCGGCTGTACAGATCAAGCGTCTTGATCTAGTCGATCCAACTAATGGCGACTTATTTTACAGACACACGCAACATATTAGCTTTTCATACAACTATCGTCTTCAGAAATATCGACTTCTTATTCCTTTGTAATAGTATGTGATTGCTTCTTTTTTGATCTCTACTAAATGGTGACTGAAGATATCGATAGTGGTGGCTCGATGACTTAGATTAAATGGCGGCTGAGCGACTTCTAATAATCGTGGCGTCTCAAAAATTGTACCAGATGGTGTTGCGGACCAGAGATTTCTGAGGTTCTGAAGCACTCTCTTCATTAGAGTACTTGTCCCAGTTGGAGCCAGATGTTATCACATATATATTGCAGTTGGGCTACCATGATGCATCATATAAATTGATCTCTTTATTTTTCCGAGCTATTCATTCACATGGGGTTTTAGCATGGATCATTACAGCCTCTTCCATTTCAGAGCCTTGTTTAGCAGTGTTTCCTTGCCAGAACTGAGATTGACTTGTCCATTGAGATGCTTTTAGTGATGACCTAGTTCATTTGAGCAGAGTAGCAGAGCAAATATGGTAGACACAGGTACATAGGGGCTTATCAGATGGAGATATGTATTTGGTGAGATCGTGTATATGTTTCTTTGGTTTGTTTTTTCCCTGTGATGTATATTAAACACCTAGGCTTGTTTTGTTAGGATGATCATGGTTACCTATGTTTATATGTATAATGATGCTTAAACTTGTGCTAAGATTGATCAAAGAACTCGATGTCGAAGACTATTGCTCATGCCATGCTGTAGCAACCGAATCTGGTTGGTTCGTTAGTCGAATCCGACTATCATTGTAATAATGAAATATGAATAATAATATATTGGATGATGCTGATAATTACAAGGGAAGCTTTTCTTTATAGGCTTTGAGCGTGTAAAATGAATGGTTACACCCTTTCATATGATAATTAACTAATTTAAATAATATTTTATTTTATATTTGTTACATTGCCACTCCCTTTAAGGAAGCTTTGTCCTCAAAGCTTAAGTATTTTCCTAGTGTCGTTCTTCATTCTGACCTGATGTCAGTATTAGAATCGGACAAGGTCTCTTGTGCAGAGACTTGCACTTCCTTTCTATTGATGATTTTGCACTGTATTGTCTCATTGTTCCTACATTTATGGCCTGGGGTCCAGTCATCACCGCATCGACGACATATGTTTTTTTTCTTTTTCTTTTTATTATCAGAGTAACCGTTAGATGACTTTGAGCTATTTTCCATTTCATAGGCGTATGATTGAGGTTTGTGGCATTGATAGTTGGGAGACCAAGTATCTGCACAGTACTTACATTGTGGCTCTTTTTCTTGTCGATAATGGCTATCGCCTTTTGTTTTTATTCCTTCCAATTTGCAGTCTGCGGCTTTTGCTTTACGTCTTGCTACTTCTACGTTAGGTATGTCATGTAACTTTAACTCTTTTTGGAGGTATGGTTTAAGACCCCTTAAATAGGTTTCGAGTCTTTGCTTGTCAGACAACCCAACTACTCGTGTTGATAAGGATTCCCATTGATGAGTGAATTCCTCAATGTTTCCGACTTGTTGTAGTCTGGTAAGTTTACTGAAAAATTCATCTTCTTTGATTCCTTGAAACCTATTAAAAAAATAATTTTTGAACAAGTTCTAGGTGTAGGTAAAATTATCTCTCTTCCACCATAAGTACCAATTATAGGCGTACCCTTCCATATTCATTGACGCATATTTCACCTTCTCCTCGTCATATTGAATGTTGTAAATGTCGAAGTATTCTTATGCTTTGTTTATCCAAGCAAAGCATTGGTCTTCACTCCCATTGTGTTTCGACAACTCTATTTTTGCCTTAGGTGGGTGCACTTTGTAAGGGCGACGTTGATTTCCTTTTGTTTTATGGTTTGATGGTGGCTCGAAACTACTGGACGATGAAAGTGAAATATTTGAATTGCTTCGTTGTTGGCGGTGATTTTTAGTTTTCTTACTCTACTATTTTACTGATAGCGTCTATTTTGCTATTTAATCGTTCCTCCATCTCTGGCAGTGCTTGTGTTTCTATCTCTTGCTTAAGCGTCGCATTGTTAATATTTATTTCTTTTCGCAATTCTTCTTGATTCTTTGTGAGTGTTTCCTGGGTGGCAACATGAAATGAGGCATCTAACATGTCTGGACTGCTGACTTGGTTCGGACTGGGTATTAGCCTTTGTAACATCTCGATTAATGTATTATGGTTCTGCGTCATGGTGCTCATGTTCTGTGTTAAGGTGTTTATGTTTTGAGTCATGGTACTCATTTTGTCATCCAAATATTTTTGTTTTTCGTTCACGATGTCAAAATTTTCATCTAGCCTTCTTTCTAGTACCAAAACAAGCTCATCTTTGAGTAATGTATTGTTATTTTGCATCTTTTCCTTCAAGGCTTTTAGGTCAGCGACAAGGGACCTGGTGTCCTTCTCCACTTTTTCGATTTTATCTTTCAATTCCGCCATCGTCTTGGACCTTGTATACAGAGGTGTGTATTTCAACGCTATTTTTGGCCTTTTGAGGTGAAAATTTGAATAATAATATATTAATTATGT
>LPNX010922737.1:114363-147451 GCA_001517045.1 Pseudotsuga menziesii | reverse complement strand
AGCGTGAGGGAGGAGGAATGGAGGTTTGTGTGGGAGAGGGGTGGAGCAGAGGAGTGTGGGCGAGTTGGAGAGGAGTGCGAATGGGGAGGGTGAAGCGTGGAATGTGCAGAGGGGCTGCGTGGAAATGCGCGAGGGTGTGGGGAAGTGTGGGGGATGCAGCAGGTGGATGGAGAGAGGGAGGTACGGGGAATAAGGATGGTGGAAGAGCGTGGTAGTGGTAGCATGCATGGAGAAATGGGGAGGGAGGATGGGACGATTATATGAAACTGGGACCTGGAGAGAATGAGTGATCCAGGAAGAGCCGAAACCAAGCTCTAATAGTAGGAGGAACCGAATCCGAGCCTCACCCGAGGAGTTGACGAGTCGAGTCCGAGCTTAGAGTGTAGAAGTGAATCCGCTCTGATACCAAATGGAGCAACCGAATCCGGTTGGTTCGTTAGTTGAATCCGACTATCATTGTAATAATGAAATATGAATAATAATATATTGGATGATGCTAATAATTACAAGGGAAGCTTTCCTTTATAGGATTTGAGCGTGTAAAATGAAGGGTTACGCCCTTTCATATGATAATTAACTAATCTAAATAATATTTTATTTTATATTTGTTACACATGCCTTACACAATTGTTATACCTTAATGCTATGTTGGTTCCGTATGTCATTTGTCCCCACCCATCCAGTTCATCTGTTGTTTGATTTTTATCCCATGGCTTAGATTGACTGAGACTTGTGAGATTGAAGATCTTTTCCCCATCTTGACCGCTATGCATGATAAACTCCATGTTATCTGTGTCTTTGGCTATGAAGTATGTGGCTTAGCTTGTGTGGCTAAGTTCACCAGGTAGTTTTCTTTTATTCCTCAAAACAAGTGCTCCACCAAATAGTGTTGCTAAACACTAAAGCATCGGAATGCATAAATGCTTATCTAAATGATGCAAAGTATGAATATAAAAAAGTAGTCAGTGGCCAAAGGGTTGAGCACTCATTCTTTGTATAATGGAAGGCTCATTTGCCCTCCACAGGGGAAACAAGGTGAGGAAAACCCTTTGGTGCTATGGATGCTCGCTGGCAGCGGGGCTAGGCCTTAGTCATTTACTGGAGCACAGAAGGATTTCTAGGGCACTTGCTTTTGTAGGTTGGTTACTGTTGTCACCAGCCTTGTAGTTGCCTGTGTGAGGTGGATCTAGGATGGATGGTAGAGGGGTAAGCAACTAAGGAGGTGGAACCAAGACTGCCTAGACTCCCAAATAGATGGTTGTCACGTCAATCAAGGCAATCTTCGTTTTATGTTATCTAAGTCCAAGACAACAAAGGGGGAGACCAAGATCTACTCCCGACACGAGAGATTAGACCTAGACACCATATCAGATCAAGTATGGCTTGAGGTACGTAAGGTGTAAGGTAATTGGAAACTCTAGATCTATGGAAGATGATACTAAGTGGACTAGGGCTTTGGATGAGGGTTTCAATCGTATGAGGGTTGATCCAAAGTGACCTATAGGGGTAATACTTAGATCTAGGGTTGAGGTACTAGCAATTGATGAAGATAACTGCTGCCTTGGGAAACATAACCGAGGCAGGGCGAGTAAGGACAGAGTTGGGACTGTCTAATACCAAAGGGATAGACTCAATGAGAGATATGACAATGTCAGATTACCTAAGTCATCAAGGAGCAGTCGACTTTCAGGAAAAAGGTCAAAAGAGGGCTAGTGCTATGCTTGGATATCAGTGCCTGTTGAGCCTTTGGTAATGGAGTTAGTATTTGCACAGTGTTAAAGTGAACCCACCTGGGATATGCCCTGATCTATGGACCCAGAAAAGTGTTTGGCCTGGAAGATTTAGTTTACAGGGAAACCAGCAGAAGGAGGGCGAGCGCTAGGGTTTGGAAAGGAAAATATGCAGATCTAGGAGAACCAAGAGACTATTAGCTCAGCGTTGGAGTGGAGATGAGATCAGAATGGCCTGACCTGATCTACAACCCCAAGTCATAAAATTTCAGGAAAAATCAGATCTGAGAAAGTCAAAATCTAATGAGGGATGTTAGGAGGCTGAAAGTCAGTTTTTCAGATCTAGGGCTACTTGGATGGAACTAGCTCAATGTTGGGGTTGTTCTGGAATGAGGAAGCCCTGATCTACAAACCCAAGTGATTAATTTCCAGAAAAAGTCAAAATTTCATTAGGGGCGCTAGGGTTTGAGCAGTTAGAAAGTCAGATCTAGGGAAAACTAGTCACAATTTAGACAGCATTGAGGAGGATTTGGTGAGAGGGATGCCCTATCTACAAAACCCAGAAATGGTTTGTTCAAAGATCAAGTGGTTCCTCGATTAAGTATTTTTTTGGATTTTTATTATTTAGGAGTTTTTCAGAAAATTTGAAGAAAAAAATAGGTACAATGGATTGAGATCTGAAAGAGAAGAGACTTACCTGTAGATCTTACCTGGAAATGCTTGTAGATGCCTTGATGATGATGATCCTCACCATCTCGATCAATTCTGGAAGATCTGAGTGAATTTTAGGACCAACGTTATGCTCCAAGTGACCAATGCGCCCCCCTATCCTGCACAAGCAAACTTCAACAATATCAGATTTGTTGTACCACGAAAGAAAAAGCTAGATTTGCAGAAAAGTAACAAGATGTAATCATAGATCACAATGAAGCTAATGAAAATCCCCTGATACAAGACGAAGACAATCCGAGCGAGTTGAGGTCCCTCTGCAAAAACGCTCCAGTTGAAAACACCCTCCTGTAGACAAGTCAATGATCCCAAAAAACGATATAGATCTCACACAATATTTCGAATGCTAGGAAGCAAGAGACTTTCCAATAACCACAGAAGAACATCAGATGCAACGCAGATCTAGAAAATATCCACAAAAAAATCTTTCTATTATTCAGATCCAAGAGCCAAAGACCCCTTACAAATGAGAAGCTCTCTTTTTTAAATAGGAATGAGAGAACCAAAATCCTAACCACTTTCAAAACAAGTGGCTAAGATTAAAAGATAAAATGTTCTAATCAAGGGTTGAGATGAGCTCAACATACAATACATGGATCAATATAACCATAAAGTACCAAAGTGGACTAAATCACCCATAAAGAGGGTACCCCACTCAACAAGAAATAAATGAAGCACATGGTGGGTCCATGGAGTATTAACTAACTCCCTCTGGGTGCACCATGGCACAATAAAATAATATAATATTTTAATTTTTTGACTTTCTGCCTCCTTGAGGAAATCGTAAGCCTCCCAAAAGCTCTAGATAATAATATAAAAATGCTCCAAAAGATAGGTGTGGGCCCAATCAGGTGCTGCAACTGCTGGAGAAGGTGCAGAGGACATCACACTCATCATCATGACTCATCCCATGTCATTTCCTTGCCTTAGTAGCCCAAATCGATTCCTTCAATAGCCATTTAATCATTTTTTAATCTGCCTCGAGAAACGTGAACATGCCAAAACAACCTCCTAGGGTGCCAGCGTTGTCAAACTGATCCCACCAGGCTCTCTAGGATCGGAGTACTATAGTACAATCAAGTGGCTGCATTGCCTATGCCCCATACAATGCCCTAGGAGATACAATAAAAACATTTCCTTGCTCAGACACATCATCCTGTGAAGCAAAACTGCATCTAGAGAGTAAAATGAGCCTGACCATCTCTGTAAGTGCCGGGAACTAAAAACAAACTATCCTATTAGACTGAGAGAGTCCAAACCATCTAGGGTGTATACTCATATCCCTCTCAGGTCTCTACCTGATCATCAACCATATCCGATAGACAATATAACCTTCTGTAAATGACCAGATACCAAGAATATAACTCAGACTATCATCCATCTGTTGCAAGTGTTATAAGGCTAAGACATGCTCTACAAATCATTTAAGCAACAATCTCAACAAGTAGCAGTCATTTCATTGGCGGTACATCAACCAAATACATATATAGGGTTTTATTTATTATTACTTAGGCCAAACTTTCAGGACTATACTCACTTCATAGTTGTAGTCAATTTGCTAGTGAAAGGTGAAGGCTGAAATTGACAAGGCTAGCGAAAAGGATGACTTCCTACTTAACATCATGACTTAAAATTTTCTATCTTTAAAGTACTTAGTTATTTTTGATCAAATATTTATGTTTTAATTTGATTTTCTATCATATTAAATAAAATTTTGTTCGTTGTTTTGTAGCAAAGATTGGTCTGATAAAGAGACACTTTGGCGAAATTTTGAAGATCCAAGTCAAACCGAAAGCCTCTCTTCTCATACTTCTTTCATTGGCCATTTCTCAAAGGCCCTTAAATGTAATTTGTCGTCCCTATTCTACAAAGGAACACGAGTCTTTCTTTCTTCTAATCATTGTAAAAAGAGAAGCAAGTGGGCAGTCAAGTGCCCACACCCCATTCCCTCAGGGGGGATTCACACTGTTTCATTTTTTAATTTTTTTTTAGTTTTTCTTTATTTTTCCAGTTTATTTTAAGTTCCTAAAGTAAAATTAATCAATCTGGCTGTGTTCTCGGTAACGAGAGTATCAGCATCGAGATTTAAAAAACTCACACTTAGCTTTAAAAAACTTAAAATATCCAAGACTTCAAGACCCCGTATCCTCTTGTGACTACTGCAGGTTTTTGGCTAGATCAGTGGGACAATCAGAAAGGGATTGAAGTGACTAGTAATTAGCAAAACACATCAATTAATCTCTACAAGTGAAAATTCGACACTTATGCGATTGTACTAAGTTGTGGGTAAATTTTGCAAGTGAAGTGGGAACCACTAGAAAGTGATCGTAGGCTACCGTTAGGCTACACCCTCTTTTGGTGTAGTGTTGAACACAGCCTCGCGAATCCATCTAGCCCACATGTCGCTGTGAGAGCCACTTCTTGGTAAATCCGGACACATTTCTCGTACCTTTGGGTATATTTGGAATACCCTCTTTTCCTTTCATAAGAAAGATCATTACCACATTAATAATAAAATTTACCAAGAATTGACCCACTCCCTAATTACTCACTTAATAATCTTAAAACCGATCAACTGAGATAACTGCAATACTTCACGAGACTTCACTAGCAACCCTTTACACAAGCACTCCACTGGTCTATTTTGGCAATCTTGCTTATTTTCTTTATTAAGTTAATCTTTGTGTTGTGTGGAATTTTATTTATGCTAGTTAATAAAATATTTTGCAGTTATCTTTGTTTCAAGGTTTTTATTTGATCTCATCTCCTAGACTAATTGTTGTATTGTTATAGATTAAACACCATAGTTGATTTTAATAGGGACCACCCTCTTTGGCTTTGCTAGGAGAGAGCCTAGACAGAGGAGTCAAGATCAAGTGACAACACTTGACTCTTGCTTTCCCCCAAGGTCGCACCCAGTGGCTTGAAGATTTCTGCCACGTGACCCGAGGTGCAAATTAGGTGGCAACAAACTCTTGATGGACATTGGTCTTATCAAGGAGGGGCTTGGAAGGGTTAAGTTCATATTGCTGCTTTAAATTGTCAATCGTACTTTCCTTCATTTTACAAATATGAACCCATAGGTCAGCATCATTTAAGCCTTCCCATCGATCATCTAATTCTATCCCAAAACTTTTGAAGGCTACAAGAAAGGCATAGAATGACGATGTGCTCTTTGGAAAAGGACTATAATACCACTTCCTCGCATACTTCCTGATTGAAAGGGCAAACATCTTCATGAATCAAAATGGTGTTCTACAATGAACTCAAGTAAGTTGTTAACAAAGTCTACAGGTTCATAATTATGATGCCCATAAAATCTAGGAGCATGCCTTTTCCATATATCATAATGGAATTGATGAGGATATTCTGGAATACAAGTAAAATCTAAAGGAACAAGAATTTCCTCCCACTCTTTGCAAGAAAAGCCACTCTTCATATGCAAGACAAAATCAAGTTTTGAAATATTTATACTTTTGGGGTTTCCTTCCCAGTAGAGTCACCTCTGGGTAATCTTTCCTCATTGGAGTCAAGATGTGGTGTCACTAGATGAAGAGATTATCTTCACCAAAAGATATATCGTTGAAGAACACTAGGTATGGCTTATCCTTCCCCGACAACGACGCCAGAAATTTTAATGCACAAACTATCAAACATAAACATATGTGGATCAACCTTCTCCTAGCTGAGAAAGTGGTGAAGACAGGGTTAAAAAGGGTGACAAAAACCCTCATTGTAGAGCCATCATATCCAAGACAAATATCAAGTTTTGAAATGTTTATACTTTGAGGTTCGCTTCCGAGTGGAGTCACCTTTGGGTAATCTTTCTTGAGTGTAGTCAAGATGTGGAGTCACCAGATGAAGGGATTATGTTCACCAAAAGATATACAATGTTCCATGGAGTTTCTGGGATGGCGGAGCGTAGGAGCTGTTGCCCACCTATTTCGACTAGGTGGCAACTACATGTACATGAGGATGTACATAATTGTACCTTAGAAAAATCTGAGGATTTTTCACTTCTGCAGGGCAATTGCCCCTTTGTAAAACGAAATGTCCGCTCCCCTGTGTAGGAAAATTAATGTAATTTTATGTGCTAGTGTGGGTCATATGATACAGATGCCACACCACGGAACTGGTTGTTAGGGAAGTCCCCTCATCGAGTGTTTTTCCCTTTTCAATTGATCTTGTTGTGTAAACGAGTTTAATCGGTTTGGTTTTCACTCAAAATCCTCCAAAGTGGTGACGGGCGTTCTACCAGTCAAGTCCATGAGGTGGCTAAGGCTTCAGAGGGTGATTCATGACCATGCTAGGCATCTGTATAGAGTCTTGCGGAGTTTCGTTGTGTTGTTGTATTTTTATTTATTTTTTCTGGTTAATTAATTTCACCCCATGGTGATTAATTAACTCAGTTTTTGATGTAATAATGTAATCGCTCAAGCATGGCATTTTGTAATAGGGGCTATGAATGCAAAGTTAATTGCTATGAAACCCCCTAAGCCACTGCTTCGAGTCCCATGTCATTCTGATGAGTGGTTGAGGAGATAGACCATTTTTGTCTAAGCAAGGTCTATTTTTCCTAGGGAATTAATTAATTTCCCTAAGTCAAAATTCACATTTTTTGATTTTGAAGTAAAAAATCAAGAAATGCCATGGTAAGCTGGTTTTGGGGGTTCCTAAACCTAGGAAAACTTATTCCAAAGTTTTTCACCCCCCCATGGCCTAGATATTAATTTTTCAAGTTATTTTTTAATTTTTCCTAAGTCAAAATTGGAAAAATTTAAAAAATTAAATTGAGAATTTTAATCTAAGGTGAATTAATTTTAGCCTAAGTCTAAAGGCTAGGTATCCATTTTGGAGCTAATGGCTAAACTCCAAGCTAAGTTTAAAAGTGGCAAACCCTAAGCTAAAGATGGGGGCGCTAATGTTAAACCCTCCACCATAAATATAGAGGAGGCGCTCATGCTAAGGAAAAGACCCACTCTAGAAATGATGGGGCGCTATTAAATATAGTGAAGCATTATCAAATTTGGAGGAAGGGCGCAACCATTATGAAGACTCCACCAAAATAAAGAGGAGGTGCTACACTAAATTTAGTGGGACGTCAAAGGAAGGGCGCTAGCTACAAAATGGAGGCGCTATCATAAGATAGGGGCGTCACATTAATTTAAAGGAGGCGCTAGCTAAATGTAAAGAGGGCGCTACATAATGAAGGGGCCACCAAATTTGGAGAACGTCCTCCATTTATAGAGGACGCTACCATTCAAGGAGCGCTAGCATGGTTTAAAGGGGCGCCAATGAAGATAGAGGATGCGCCATACTTAGAGGAAGCCGCCACGTTTGGAGTTTTTTCACCAAATCTAGAGGAGGGCGCTACCTTTTGGGCCCACATTTTCTCACATTTTGGAGGGCGCTAAATTTGGAGATTTCCACCATTTTTAGAGGGGCGCCTATGCTAGTGGGCCTACTTTGTTTTATTTAAAACCCTAAAAGCTCATCTAAGGGTTAGCACTAAGTCAAAGACCTAGATCTAAAGGTGAATATCACTTGGAGCATGGATCAAGCCTTTTAGCCATTGATTTAAAAATAATCTAAGGGTGGAGATTAATTGAGAAGAATGGAATGTCAAATACCTAGATCTAGTGGTGGAGATTAAACCCTAGATCTAGATCTAATCTCAGCCATTTATCTTCAAGAGGTTGGGGATTGCCTCAACTATATAATGAGGGTCTCACTCCCTCATTAGACATGATCTCTCATGCTATTGTTATGCTGCCGGAAATTTCTTCTTACTCTCATATTTTCTTGCTACACTTTGTATTGAAGCTTTGCCCTAGTTGGGCCATTTAATAAAAATTTCTTTGGAGGGACACTATGCTGCAAATTCTTTCATGATCCAAATCTTTGTAAGGTAACTTGTATTTTTCTAGTTTGCATTTCGTATTATTCTAGTTAGCTCTCCACAAAGTGTTTTGTGGAGAGATTAGAGAGTTAAAGTGCTTTTGCTTTCTTTTGTGAATGATCTAATATCTTCTTTCAAAATATTTTGCAGGAACTGTTAGATATTCATCACTAGGATTACGATTTTTGCAGACATAGATTTATTTGCAGGCTGTCCAAGCAAGGAGATCTCTCCAAGAGTCTCATTCCGGCATATTTTTTTAAATTCGGCCATTGACTTCCAGCCTTCCTGAAAAGGGGTTTTATTCACTGTATAGTGAATATAACCCTTGTTTTAGTGCCCCAACCTATTATATATTAGTTAGGGCTTTTATTTCTGCTATTTTAACATTGTTTAGGTGGCTGGAAACTCATTTTCCAGCCCTCTAAATCTCTTATTTCTGCAATATTTCACATTCAGATTTTTATGTAAATTTGTAAATTTTGTATTATTTTTTTAACAACAAATTTTTAGTGTTTTCTGTGATTTCCAGCGAAGATAGCTTGTTGGTTTGTGACAGGTTATGCACAAGTGAAGGAGAGTTGCTGCCCGAGTAAGTCCAGGATTTCCTCAAACTTCAACCGGTCAAAAAGGGGTTCAAACCCTCAACTCTTTCTCTCAAATTTTTCTGATTTATTGTAAACCCCAACGAGAGTCTCTTGGGGTATTCTGTAAAGTTTTATAATCACTTGTAATCTACAATAAATAGATTAGGAAGTAGAGTAGGAAGTAGGATAATAGTTGTTTCAAGTTTCTGTTTATGCAATTTCATCTTTGTTTAAAAGTAATCATACAACCCATTAAACCTGTGTATCCTCTATTCGCTTGTCATCTCCCTTTAGGGACTTCAAGTTGGATATGAAAAGCAGGGGAAGTAGGGGGCTTAGGTAATTAAAACAACTTTCATTTTATCTACTACAATCAAACATTTTATTTTCCAAGTCCAAGATCAAATACCGGCACCTCCCATAAGGGATACAGCTTGGTTGATCTTGTTGATCGCTTTAAAATAAACCTTGCATGCTAATCACCCAGATAAAATTAAATCTTAAAACTTACCAACAACAACTTCCCACATCCTGCTCCTCTACTCGGTTATCACCCTTCGGGGCACTCCGAGATACGACCAGGGGACAAGGAAGTCTTAGTTTAATAGGCATCCATCTAGTGATTTTCTGGTTGATTAAAAACAGTGACCTTGGAGGCGACTTGGGGTAGTAGACTGTGGGGGGTCTCTAGGCGCTTTGACGTCCTCCTTGTTGAGCACCAGGCCATTGGGGTTTGACCTGTGAGCTACGGGTGGGCTTGTTCCCACTTTGTTGAGCGCAACAACACTCCCTCTTCGATTTGAGAAGAACTAGATCGGGGTAGTCACACCACCGATTCTAAAACTTAATCCAAGAAGAAAAACTTTAATGAAATCAACTAAAATAAACCAAGAGACATTTCAAAACCGGTTCTACAACATTCTCCTATTTCAAGCACTCTTTCACTCTAACATTGCACTACAATTTTTACTTCCAGCACTTTACATTTCAGTTACATTTATTTTCATTTTTGCAATCGTTATGTGGTGAGTGCTTATTTGCTTAAAGTCTCTCCATTATTTAATTTACGGTTGGTTCAATCATTTTCACTCAAAGCACTTCTCTGCCATATTGGAAATCTTGTTCACATTGTATACATTGATAAACTATCTGTGCATTGCTTAATATTTTGGTTCATTGTCATTTATAATTATATCATTCGTTTATCTCAGTTTTAAACACTTAAGCTGTAGTTTAATCATAGCTTAAATCTCTAAATTATTTTGTAAACTTGTAAAGTGTTAATTTATCTTTTGACTCCATTATCTAGGCACTGGTTTAAAGTAAAAGGTTGACTGTCATTTAAATCTTGTATATTGCATCAGTCTGATTGTCATCTCTTAGAGTCTTAGCCTCATTTCTTATTAAACGATCCCTTTAATTAATCTGTAATTAATTAATAAATCTGGAACTTAGTTTTCCCATAGGGACTACCCCCCTTGGCTCTGTTGGGATCTTGCCTAAACGGAGGAGTTGTGGACTGTGGTGACAGTGGTCCCCAGCTCTCACTTGCCTCCAAAGACACACATAGCAGGTTGTGACTTTCCTGCATCTTAAAGTGTGAATTAGGCGGCAACAGGAGCAGGGAAATGCAAATGGGGGGCATGTGGAAGCCACCCCAAATTTTAGGGAAATTTTGGGAAAACAGGGGGACATCGAAGACATAAAAATTAATTTAAAGTATAAAAATGATAAATCCTAACAATAACTATTACCATGTAAAATTAAAACTAAAAATTAAAATAACCATTATGGAATTCATCAAATTTCAATTTGTAAATGATACCGAAGTATGTTACTATTGACTATCACCATGTAAAAAATAAATTATTAAATACTAAAAACTAAATATCATTATTATCATTATGCAATGTGTATCTAAATTCAGATTTCTCATTTATGAAAGATAATGTACTATGAAGCTTGAAATAGCCAAATAGATATTGAACCATTAACAACTGTTATAAAATTTTGAAAACAGAGAAAATTCATTTCATGAGATGTTTATTTGATACAACTTTCATGACATATGGGAGTGTCTTAACAACTAATTGAATTAATTAAATTTTCACCTTAACTAGTGTAAGTTATATTTACATTTACTTTTAGTTTTACCCGATGTTCCATCAAGTTTGCAGCATGCAGAGGCAAGGCAATGGGGAAACACATCCAAAGAACATGAAGAAGCACCACCCAAATTCTAGAGAACGTCATAAGGAATGTTGGGGTGTCTGACATAGAGAACCCTGAATGAAACACTAAGAAATATAAATTAAAAAATATGAAAACTGAAACATAATTCTTTAAAATCTTATACATAACAATGTGCAAATAACATTCATCATTATATATAACCAAAGTTATCAGAATTGTAACAAGTTGAGGTCCAACCAGTTTGGACTTTGGAACCTGTTACCCCCTATTTGCATGGGGGTTTGCTTAGGTTTTCATGAAGACTTTTGGGCCGATTCCTAAGTTTTTGAGAAAATCTGGGCAAGTCTGCAGCATGGCTCTACCTTGTATCAACTGTAAAATGAATTATGGGCATATGGAAGCCTTAATCAACAATAAACAAGCAGAACTGAGTACTGTTCTGGAGATTTCTGGGCATGCCTTAACATTCATTCTGGGCTGGTTCTATGGAGGAGAACAGCAATAAGCAAAAGCAAATCCAAGTCTGGGTATTTTCTGGGTGCTTCTCCACTGTCAAACAGCACTGAAAAGTAATTCTGGGCCTGTTTTGACATCAAACAAACATTAAGAGGCACTGAAAAGGACATCTGGGCATGAAAACAGCCCTAACTCCAAATCTGGGCGGATTTCTGTTAGGACAGATGTAAAAGATGAATATCTGGGCAAGATCTGTGGTTGAAACAGCCATTAATCTTTATTTTCTGGGAAAATGATGCACAATCATGCCTTGTTTTGGACTCCCAAAGGTATCAAACGGGCATTGTCTCAAGTCTGGGCTTTGAAGTAGCATCTCAGGGCATTCTATGAGCAGTTTACAACCATACAAAGTGGAGATAATTGCCCAGATTTAGAAGCCAATTTTTGGAAGCCTTTGCTGTGACAAAACAGAGATTAACGGAGCCGATCTATGGCCTATTTTGTGAAGGATGTCAGTTTATTGCTGCAGTTCGAGCCCCTGTTGCAGCTGTTTCAACTTTCTTCATCTTGGACTAGGACACAGACCTTACAGCAGACATTTGGAGCAGGTTTAAGTACATTCTGGGGGCATTTGGCACATACCAGTACAAAGCTTTCATAGCAAGTTCCTTCTTTTCACAGTCACCCTTTTTAGCTCTGTCTTCACCACTCTCTGAGCTAGCAGAAGCCCGATCCCCATATGTTTCTGTTTGCTAGTTTGTGCAACAACATTTCTGGCGCCGTTGCTTGGGAAGGATAAGCCTTACCTGGTTTTCTTCAACGATATATCTTCAGTGATCCACGGGGACACGTTCCCCAGGGTCGGGAACGCACCCCCTCGCTTCCCCATGCTTCCGGGAAGGGGAAACTCCTGGGGAAACGTTTCCCCACGTGCCCCTTTTGGGGGAAACTCGGGGAAACTCGTACTATGAAGTACTCTGTTTTCAAAATTTTATAACAGTTGTTAGGTTGTTAAACTGTTTAAACAACTAGTGCTATAAATATATCAGATATGGTGATTTAAGGGGTGTGAGAGATGTATGACTGCACCATTCATATTAAAGTTTTTTATTCACTAAATATGTTCATCCTAATCTATTTTTTACTTGTAGTCCAGATATTTCTGTTATGAATTGATTGTTCTCTCTTTAGCCAGTTCAGAGTTTATAGCTGCAAATCCATTTTCAGTTGATCATATCTGTGAGTCATTGCGAGGACAAGTAGATATATTTCATGATAAGAGTTTATGCTTCTGAATTTTTTCTCAGATCCATTTCAAGATTCTGAGATCTAGCATTCAGCACTACAAAATTTTAATAGTGCTAGCTTTTGTTCCGACGTTTTCCTATCATAGATCATAGTACTACTTTTCAGAATCCAGCCAGCATTACTGGCTGACGCAACTGAGAGCCAAACATATCTTTCTTTTCATGAGGTAGCTTTGGGATTGACTGAGGTTCAAGTTGAAGTTTCGAGGTACTAATTTGCCACAGCATTGCATAACCTGTTTAAGTTCTAATTTTTGCAGATCCTTATAGATTGTAGTGGGGAGGGAGAAGAAAAGAATCCAGAGACAGCATTCTCAAACAAAAAGACTGCCCTGCTACAACTTGTGGAGCAGAATCCTGTTCAGAAGACCCTTATCTTCTGCAACAAGGTCTCAATTTCTGCTAGATATCCAAAGTTTCTCCCTGAAATATGTTTTGAAAGCTTTTCTTTACATAATGACTGAGTGTGCTCTGGTTGCAGATTGAAACATGCAGGAAGGTAGAGAATGTCCTAAAACGGATAGATCGAAAAGGCACAAAGATCTGTGTCCTTCCATTTCATGCAGCTGTATCACAAGAATGTCGCATTTCAAGTTTAGAGCATTTTCTTGATTCCCGATCTGAAAAAACTTTATTTCTCATTTGCACTGACAGGTATGAGTGTCTTTTGTTTGAGATGTGATCATGAGTTCAGTTCAGTTCATTTCAAAATGCTTAGTATGTTCTGTACTTGGGTGTTGTTATTGCTGCAGAACCTTATATCTAAACTGTACATGTTCTCCTTCTGCAGAGCTTCTAGAGGCCTTGACCTAATTAATGTGGACCATGTGGTGCTTTTTGATTTTCCACGCGATCCAAGTGAATATGTGCGTCGAGTTGGAAGGACAGCTCGTGGAGCGGGTGGCAGAGGGAAGGCTTTTATCTTTGTTGTAGGTAAACAGGTCTCACTGGCCCTTCGAATTATTGACAGAAACGATAAAGGTCACCCTTTGCATGCTTTGCCTGATTCATAGTTGCAAAGGGCAACTACTCGATATATATCTTTGTTTTGCTAAAGGAAGCAATATGTTTTTGGAGCAACCTGCTGGAGCTTTTAAGGTCGAGATATAGATCTTGTAAGAAGATCTCAACATAAAGGGGAATCTTGTGTGGAAATCAAGAGCCTGAGCAGCATTTATATTCCTGTGCAAAGCTCTCTCTATGCATAATTAAACATGAGGTGGCATATCTTTAGCTTCCCAAGGCCATCCAATTTATGTATAAAGCTGCAAGTTTTCCTTTCTTATAACTTCAATGATATTTTGTTTTACTAATCATAAACTAAATAGGGGGTTCATACTCCATTTGAACTGAGAATCTCATTTCTTTTCTCTTTTTGTAGCCACATTGAAAATCATGCTTTGCATGAAATATCCATCTGGTAGGGAAGAATGCATAATATCTGCATGGAACCCAAAGTACACAGGCTCATTTACTTTAAAATTTATGGTCTCGATTTAATGTATCCTTACATCTCTCAAGTTAATATTTATTTATAGCTTGGCACCACTGATTGACTTGAACATTTGTACGTAGTTTTTTCAGGAAAAGCAAACATGGTTATTGATGTTTTCTACATAAAATGGCTTACTCCAAATCGCAGTGATTAAGCTATCTAGAGAAGCCTTTCTTATTGTTCTTGTTACACCTCATATTCTATGAGGTTGCACATTGGGGTTTTCAGCTGGTAGCATCTTGATGGACTTGATGGATCTACATCTTCATGTAGCTTCTTCTCTTCTTCAGGATGGATATTTGATGAAGATTTTTGGTGGAGGATGGTCATTTCTGTAAAGTGGATGGTCAGGTTGATGGTCTTTCTATCGTTGGATGCTTCTTTCAAGCATTTACTTCATATGGATCCTTTCTAGTGACTATATGCGATGATGTTGTATTGTTGGTATCACTAGGAAGGGGTTGTCTATTGTTGATTAAGTTGTCATTGATGCCAATGGTGCCTGGTCATTGATGCCAATTGTTGAGTCTTGATGCTCCTTGTGGAGCCCTTGAGGGTTAGCATTTAGTTTGTGGTTGTCTGTGTCAGAGGATCCCTTTTGACCTTGTCCAAGCCCAAGCTTGAAGCCCTTGGAGGCCTTGGAACAATGGAAAAAGCCCTGGTTACCTATTGACTTGGTCAAGTGCCCCTAAGTTTTATCTTAGTCCCATTTGAGTCCATTGTCGAGTTCATTGCTCTTGGTTGATCTTTGGTTATTTATCTTTGTGCTTCTTGTTATGCTTGTACTTGTTTTGGTCTCTTGATTGGTTGTTGGATGGGTGATGTGGCTTATTTGTGTAAAGCCCTTGATGTGTTGATGGTGGAGCCAGTTGCTTGCATTGGATGGTCTTGAGGTTGTTGAGTTCTTGTGGGGTCTTAAGCCCACAAGCTTAGATCTTGATCCTCTTGCATGTGGAGACTTGGGTCTTGGAACCCACACTTATGGTGGTATGTTGGAACCCCTGCTTATGGGGTCCTTGGTGTCCTTGGAAGTTTGGGTCTTGAACCCACACATATGGTGGTGTGATGGCCCTTGGACGCTATATGGTCATTCACATGTTGTAGCCTTGTGATCATGGATATGAAGCCCATAAGGTGTTGCTAGCTAATGGTGAGGTCTTTGTACCCCTCCATTAGAGGAAATTTGGGGTCTAAAATGGGCCTTATAAGAAAACGTGCCAAAATAAGTTTTTGTGAGTTGGAATTCAAGAACCAATAGAATTTCAATAAAATAAGTCAACCATAATTGTTGATTTGACATATTTGTCATTAAAAAAAACTATTTTTTTTGTTCGTATTTTTTTGAGTAAAAACACAGGGAGATATGTCGAAAATACGAACACAAAAAGTAGTTTTTTTCTTTCTTCCTCCAAAATTAATCAATATTATTTTATTATTTTAACTATTATTTTATTATTTTCCTTAGGAGGCCCATTTTAGACCCCAAAATTCCTCTAATGTTTTGGGGTGTTGGTACTCTTATGGTGATGAAGATATATAGTGGAACCATTGGATATATTTTTTATGATATGGAGAACTTGAACATGATGATGTTGAAGCCCTTGAAGTCCTTGAAATCATCTTGTATAATAATGATGATGATATTCTTGAAAAAGTCTTTGTTCCCACATGATTGGTGGTGTTCGGGTCATTGATATCCTTGATGTGATTAGTATATGGTGGAGCCCTGTTCCTTGTTGATGTGAAGACCATTGAAGCTTTCATTCCTTTGATGATGTCCATTGAAGCCTTTGACCTTGGAACTTATGCATAAGGTAACATGGTCTTTGACACCCTTATGTGTGGGGTCTTTGACATCCTGCACAAATTGAAAAATTTAAGGGCAATGGACCAAGTATTTGCAAATAATCCCTCCATAGGATGATGGTCCTCGTCAAGCCCTTTCTATTGATATGTGTAGTGTCTCCTAACTCCTCACGGTTGAAGATATTTAAATTTTTAAAGCCGTCAATACAAATTTACCTCGTCTTTTGGGTCAAGCGACCAAACAAAAAATAATTACTTCAATTAATTATCAATTTTATGTATAAATAGAAGATCAAACATTTCATTTATTCATGAATCAAGTCTTTCTTTGGTATTTCACAACTCTTGGAGAAAAGTGCGGAACTTTGTGGCGGAGAAATTTTTGAATTGAAGAGATTCAATAAAATTGACATTAACTTTTTCATACGGAATCAGAATTACAAAATTCTTGGCTAGTTGGAAATCTTGTTGCGAGGGCTATTTGATGACGTGATCTAGAGTTTAATTTGGTTTGTCTATTTTTTCTCCATCTTGTGATCTTCAAAAAGACATGGTTAATGCTTTTGGATTTCTCTTGTAATGACATATGTCTCTCATGGATAGAGTTCATCTTTGATCTTAGTATGTGCGCCTATATATTGATATATCTCTTTGAAATCATTGAATATGCTATGGAGGATATGGTGATGGTTATATTGACATATATCTTAATGTGATCTTGATATATATCTTGATGATTATCTTGTATACTGTTGGCATAGATCTTGGTGTTTATCTTGATTGCGATTGAGGTTGGTTGTGGTGTCATTGAGTTGAGTGTGATTGGACAAATTTTGGTTGACCGTATGTGAAGTCTCTTGGTTGCTCAAACGTGTCTCTTACTTGATGAACTAGGCTAAGTAAGAAGGGTTGATGACTGTAATAACACTTGATTAGATTAACACAAGTATATGTTTGATTTGGAAAATGTACACAAACAACTTGGTACATGTTGGTTTAGTTGAGCAGGATTGACACAGGTTGCCTTATGTGCAGTTGGTACGACTCACATTGGATGAGTTGTATGAGCAGCTAGTTTGAATTAGGTGGACTGAGTTTGGTGTGTAGTTGTTTAGACTCAGATTAATTGAGTCGGACGATGTGAGCAACAAACTAATTGGATAGATTGTTTTGCATAAAATTGATTAGACAAATTGTTTTGCACAGGTTGTTGGGACAGGTTATTGATACAGGTGTGGTGCAATGGTCAGTTGATGAGAACTAGTCATATGATGAACATCGATCAGATGATGAGTAGTGGCCAGTAGTGACAGTTGTTGTGCAGTATGATTCAAATTGTGTAGTGTGGTACATGTGTTGGTTAGCAGATCCACAGGATCAGTGCAGTTTCGATTTAGTAGTGTTTATCTTCATATCAGGGTGGCAGGACAGGGCAAGGAAATCTACAGAACTAGGGATTCCTTCAGGTTGTAGCCTGTAAATTAGGGTGTTGTAGCTGGATAATTGAATTCATTGTAATAAGGGGGTTGCTGGAAAACTATTATTATAAGGCTTCCATGCTTTTTCCCCCTAGAACTTGGATTTCCACGTAAAAATCTTGTGTATGTTTTGTTATGCTTCCTATGTGATGATGATATGATGATATGTGATGATGAGCTATAATTGTTGATATAATTATAATAACGCATTTTGCATAATATTGAATAAGTTGTTGATGATTGTTAACATCGTTGAAAAAGTAACAAAAGTTATAGACACTGTTAACCCCCCTACCCCCCCTCTTAGTGTGCTCGGTGTGTAAAACAATTGGTATCAGAGTGGGCCTTTATAGAAAGCCTTACTAGCTTGAAGGAGATCTTTGACACACCATGAGATTCTCAATGAATGGAGTACTATTGTTTTGTGCAACAAATTACTTCATATGGAAAAGAAGATTGTAGTTTTATCTTGAGGCAAAAGGAATTCGTATATGGCAATCAGTTCTTACTGAATATACTCTAAAGAAAGTGAAAACAACAGCTCAAAAGGAAGCAAAGAATAATAATTCAATGGCTATGGAAGCTATCCTTGAACGATTAACAGATCACCACAAGAATAATATAGGAAAGTGCAACTCAACTAAGGAACTATGATTCAAAAAGAACATCTATACTCCACTAAAGAACAGTAAGAAGAGTTTATGAAACTCATGGTTGAAGATATGACAGATATGCAAAAGACGAAAATAGGAAAGTGCAACTCAATTGAAGAACTGTCGTTGAAGATAGATCATCTCTACTCCATTGAAGAACAAGAAGCAAAAGATAACTCCGTTAAAAGGCTAGTACAAGATCCAATTGAGTATTAAGGTAAGTCCCTTCAACACTTTGTTTGTAATGCTTTTAAATAGATATGTTTATTAGGTATAGAAGATAAGAGCTATTTTGAATTCATAGAATGTGATGAAAATCCTTGTTCTATAAGTGATAGTAGTCTAGCTAATACTAAGGTTGAAATTGTGGCTATCCTAGATAAGGTTGAATTAGAGAATGAAATTACTAATGATACCGTTGAAAGTCTTAGAACGAATGTTATGAATATCTTAGAAGAAGTAGGAAATTTCCAAGCATAGAACCTGGCACTGCAAGATCAATTAGATAAATCTGAGCGAGTTAAAGAGGAGGAATATGACAAGGCCACAAAGGCCATCATGAACCTAAAACTCCAAGTCAAAGAAGTCACCAAGATCCAAGAAGAAACATCCAACTCCTTGAATGATGAACTTGAAAAGTCATTCGGAGAAAATAAAAGGCAGCCAGAAGAAATTGACAGGCTCATAAGACAACTAGAAGATAAGGATAAAGAATTGACTCGCAACCTCGAAGACAAAGATAATGAGATTAATACCTTACTTAAAAAATTGCAAAAGGAAAGTACTGCCAGTCAGAAAGAAGATCCAAGTAACAAAAGGGGAATTAATTTTAGTCATGAGATTGAAGAAAAGCTAAGAAAACAAAAAAATCAAATCAAATCTTTGAAAATAGAATTATGAAAGGTATGTCTGGCGAATTTTGAATTCGAAAAGGAACTCTCGAAGACCAGAAAAGAGAATAAAGTACTAGAAAGACAACTGCAAAAATCTCATGAGGAAAATCAGAACTGAAAAGGACAGATGGAAGATAGTATCGTTGATCTAAAAATACTGGTAGAAGAAGTCAAGAAAATTGAAGAAGACCTAACAAGACTCCAAGGAAAGATAAAAATTTGTTAAAGGAAACAATTGAAGATCCTCTCTCTGAAGGAAGACTTGGACAAAACAACTGCCCAGTTGAAGACGAACTCAAACATTAAGAAGAACACTGAAGAAAGTAAAAGATTCATAGTAAAAGAAGAAAATGCTAACAATAATACAGGTATTCTCAGAAGATCCCATGATCAACAAGAATCAAGAGAAGTTATTGCTAAGAGATATCCTATAATGTTCCATGGTCACTGGTACAAGTGTAACAACTATGGTCACAAAGCCATTCATTGCAGAGCTCATGACATAATCACTCCATAGAGAAATCAAAGTAAATTTTATGTTCAATGTTATAATTGTTATCAATATGGTCATTTTACAAAACATTGCAGGATACAGAGAGAAGTTAAAGTTTGGAGAAGAAAACAAGTTCAATCGAATGCCATGAACATTAATCATCCTACCAAAGTATGGAGAAAAATGTTAGTAGATTGCACCATTGATCAAAACATAAATGATGAAAATCTTGGGAAAAACCCAATACCATTTTGAAGGCTATCGACCAGTGATATGAAGTGTACAAATAATGTGTAAGAGGATCTATGTACCTGATTATCAAAATTGAGATCAACAAGTAGTTTGTTCCAGTGCTATCCTTGTCACATAATACTAGTTCATCGAAGTAGCAACAGTTCCTAGTGATAGGGGGAGTTACATAGCTAAAGGAAGTTCTTGTTGCCATTAATGCAAACAGGAAGAAAGGTGTTGAAAAGTTACCTAGAAAGTGTTTGTGCACCTAGAGTTTCCTTAGGGTGGACAATGACACTTAAATGTGACTCCTAGTCATTTTGTGCAGTTAATGAAGTGAGATGCACTTTATATTTTTAAAGTGACTTTATTAAAAAGTTAAGTGGGTATTTTCCTACGTTCACATTTAAAAGTTAAGTGAGTGATTAAGTAGAAAAATGGGGTTTCTCAACTTTATTAAATGACACGAGTGCGCTAAATGTCATTTAATTTTTATTTAATGGAGCATTTAATGTGGACCCCACATCTAATCTAATCTTGACCGTTAGATTGACAATGGAAGTTACTATGAACAAAAAGGCTAGGGCAAGGAAAAAATTCATTCATTGTGTTCATCTTCAGGAGAGAATTTTGAAGAGAGAGAAAGAAGAGAAGTGAGGGTTTTGGAGAGAATTCAGAACTAGGAGAGAGAAGACATTCCCCAGCACAGAAATCGAGGAGAAGGATAGAATTTATGAGGGTATCGCAGAAATCGAGAAGAATGCACAGAAATTGAGAAGAGGCACAAAAATCGAGAAAGGGCACATATTTCTAGAATCCGTACAACAATACGTTTTGACACAGATTTTGATGCAGTATGATATTTTAGTATAGTAGTACGGCTGCATTAAATTTTTTGCAAGTTTTTCAAAGTACGGCTTGTTAGAATTTATTGAATCCGTACAGTACGGATTTGGTGGCAAGGTGAAAGTACATAAATTTATTTATGTACCATACAACAGTCTGGTGGCATGTTTTTCGAGGTGAATTCAGAATGTTAATTGTTGTTCGTACAACAGTGATTTAGCATGAATTTCGAGGTTGAGTCTGGCACAATTTTTGAGAAAGGAGTTTCAACAATGGTTCAAATTTCGAGACTGGAAATTGATAAGCACTGCTGATTTTTAATCTTGTAATTTTGCTGGAAATTGATAAGCACTGCTGAAGGTTTTCCCTTACGGGTTTTATTCTGGACCATTGGTAAAAAATAAGTGTCTAAATTTTCATGTGTGTAAATGTCTGAAATTTTCTGAGTTTTACTTTTCCAGTTTGAAAATAAAATTTCTGAATTTGTTTAAAATTTGATAAAAAGTTTCATATGTGTTTCAGTCTGGATAATTTGTGAAAAATAATGCATTGAAAGGGTTGGGCATTAAACAATGCAGAGAAGCCTAAAGGCTTGAAACCGGGTTGGGTAAACTTTCAAAAACTTTCATGGTATCAGAGCTTTGCAAAGATTCAAAATTTTAAACATTCAAAAACTGGGGTTTGGAAGAAAAGAAGTCTTGAACAACTTGCTTGAGAGTACAGGTTGCAGCCATGGTTTTCGGTCTTAGAGTGGAAGACATATTAGAGAGGGCTGCAAATTTTAGCCCTTGGAAGGCTAGAATTAGTTTGATTCTTGAAGAGAATGAATTATGGGATATAGTTCATGGGACAATAGCAAATCCTATGGTAGTACCTGTTGATGCAACAGATAAGGCAGTCTTCATGAAGAAGGATATAAGGGCAAGAAGAATTATTCTTGATGCAGTGAAGGATCATGTGATCCCTCACATTTCAGCCAAAGACCATACTTTTGAGAACTTTATCAGAGTTCCAATGAAAACAGGAAGATGGTATTGAGAGAGATGTTGAAGAGTGTGTGCATGAGCAAAGGCGAGAGCATGGAATCATATCTTACTAGGATCACATAGGTAAGTGATGAGCTTGCAGCTGTAGGAGAGGTGATAGGTATTCCTGAGATGGTGCGTACAACACTAAATGGAGTGTCACAGCAGTGAACCGTATTTGTTTAGACCATTATTGGGAGGGAGAACATGCCCACATGGGATTGATTGTGGGATGATCTCAAACAAGAGGAGATACAAAGAGGCTTCATACAGGGTAGCTCATCACATTAGAGGGATGATGAGAATGTTGCTTTAGCAGCAAAGGGCAAGAAGAAGAAGAAGTTAAAGAAATGTTCCAAGGAAAGAGCCAAACAACATTATGGGGAGAAGAAGGACATGAGCAAAGTGAAATGCTTTGCATGTCAGAAGATGGGACACTATGCTGGACAGTGTCCTAACAAGAAGAAGAAGAAGCAGTAGAGTGCAACTACAACGGAGATTGATGAGTTTGCAGTGAGATTTGAGAGAAATTTTTCTCTCTTTGCAGGTGTTGGTGTTGAGAGAGCTTCTATCACCAGCAGGGATTTTGAGGACCGCATGGAGCATTCCATGATTGTTGGGCATTCGTTGAGTGCCACCACTAGTTCCTCCACTTGGTACATTGATAATGGAGCTTCCAGTCATATGACAGGTGATCGTGGCATGTTCATAGAGATATCAGAGTCAAACTTGGAGATGGAGGTTGTATTGTGAGATGATACAGTGGTGAGAGCAGTTGGGCGAGGGACTGTCAGCTTTGAGAGGGAGTCCATGCAGCCTATGTTTCTGAGGGATGTGTTGTATGTCCCTGGGCTGAAGAAGAACCTTGTTTTAGTTTCCATGATAGAGGACATAGGCTTCAGTGTATATGTCCTTGATGGGAAAGTTCACATCTTTCCCAAGCCAGCAGGTCCATCCGATTCACGGGTGATTGGAGTCAGATGTGGGAAACTGTACAAGCTTCTTTTCCAGCCACATCATGCATTGTCACACACTCAGAGCAGGGATGAGTTGTGTGAGCTATGGCACAGGAGGATGGCCTATCTTCACCATCCAGCTTTGCGGATGCTGAGAAAGATGACTACATGTATGCCAGAGTTCAGCACATAGTCGAGTGGTGTGTGTAGAGGATGTGCTTTGGGAAAGTACATCAAGACTGCTTTTCCAAGCCATGATTCTAGATCAGAGGGAGTGCTTCAGTTGATTCATTTAGATCTGTGTGGTCCCATGTCATCTGCCTCTTTGACAGGATATGAGTATTACATTACTTTCATTGATGACTTTTCTAGGAAGACCTGGATCTATTTCCTTAGAAGCGAGAGATCAGAGGAAGTCTTGCTTCGGTTCCAAGAGTTCAAAGCTCTTGTGGAGAACCAGATAGGAAAGAAAATCAAGGTACTTCGGTCAGACAATGGAGTTGAATATACTTCTCGTGCTTTTGATGAGTATTGTCGACAGGAGGGGATAAAGAGGCAATTGACTATTCCTTACACTCCATAGCATAATGGAGTAGCTGAAAGGAATAACCGTTCTAGTGGGTATTTTTCTGCATGATCAAAGTCTTCCTTTCTTTCTATGGGCAGAGGCCTGTAGTACTATTGTTTATGTTCTCAACAGGAGTTCGCACCGTGCATTGGGGAGTAAAACTCCTGAGGAGACATTCACAGGGAAAGTGCCTAAGATAGGTCACTTTCAGATTTTTGGTTGCCTTATATACTCTCATGTCCCTTCTGAGAAGAAGACAAAGTTGGAGGCTACAGGTGAGCGTGGTATTTTTGTTGGTTATGATGAGACATCAAAGGATTTTCGCATATACCTTCTTGCACAGAGGAAAGTTGTAGTGAGAAGGGAGGTGAAGTTTGAGGAGGAGAAAGCCTTCAGGAGGTCTCTTGATTCCGAGATGGAGAATCAACAAAGTACTACACATGTGACAGCTCAGAGTTCAGGGTCACTGGTTTCAGGTGTGACTGGGTCATAGGTTACAGGTTCTTCAGTGACAGGGGCTTAGTCTATAGGTACTTTTGGTATAGGGACAGGTTCACAGATGACACCTTCAGGTGATTCGAGTTCTAGTGGTACAGGTACATGTTCACCAGGGACAGGTTCTCAGGTTGTTGGGACTTCTTCAGGGAGACAGATGTCTGATGAGGAGGTTGAGGAGAGTTTGATACAGGATGCTTCCTCCAGGAAGAGGAAGCCAATTTGGCTTCATGAGTTGATGAAGGAAGCAAAGCAGTCAGTTGGACCACCCAAGAGGGAGGTCAGAGAGAGCAGGGCACCTGAGAAGTTTCCAGTTATATGGCATAGGTGACTAGCTTGTGTGATACTGTTCCTGATACTTATGAGGAGGCTTCCGCACACTAGGTATGGAGAGATGCCATGATGGAGGAGAACAACTCCATCATGAAGAATGGGGTGTGGGAAGTGGTTCTAAGACCAGAGGGGAAGTCAATTGTGACTTCCAAATGGCTTTACAAGATAAAGCATGCTGCGGATGGCAGTGTTGAGAAGTTCAAAGCTTGTTTTGTTGCATGTGGTTTCTCATAGGTCGAGGGAGTTGACTATGATGAGACATTTGCACTAGTGGCTAGATTTTCTTCGATCAGGGTAGTGATCTCCATCGTTGCAGAGATGGGTTGGAAGATCCATCGGATGGATGGGAAAACCACTTTTCTCAACGGTTTTCTACAAGAGGAGGTATATTTGGAGCAGCCACAGGGCTTTGAGGTATGTGAGAGAGACACACATGTTTGCAGGTTGAAAAAGGCCTTGTATGGATTGAAGCAAGCCCCTTGGGCTTGGTATTCCAGGATCGACACCTACTTGCTTTTGATTGGGTTTCAGAAGAGTGAAGCGGATCCCAACCTATACTACATTGTGGTTGGTGGTGTTCCACTTATTCTTTTGTTGTATGTTGATGACTTGTTCATTACTGGGGGAGAGCACCTGATTGATGCATGCAAGAAGGATCTTGCTTCAAAGTTAGAGATGACAGACCTTGGACTGATGCATTATTATTTGGGGATGGAGGTTTGGCAGGAGGATGGACATGTTTTCCTGGGGCAAAGAAAATATGTTGCAGATGTTCTGAAGAGATTTCAGATGACAGATTGCAGACTAATGTTGACACCCATGATCACCAACTGGGCGAAGCTTCATGCTTCAGAGGGAGAGTTGGTGGACCCTACCTTATATCGTCAGTTGATTGGTTCGTTGATGTATTTGGTCAACACCATACCAGATATGAGTTTTGCAGTGAACACTCTTAGTGAGTTCATGGTGCAGCCCAAGAGAGTGCATTGGACTGTTACAAAACACATCTAGAGGTATCTTGCAGGTACAACTGATTATGGATTGGATTATAGGAGAGCTGGTGGAGTGAGATTGGTTGGATATACAGATTAAGATTGGGCAGGTAGTGTTTCGTACCGGAAGAGCACTTTCGGTTGTTGCTTCAACTTGGGTTCGACAGTTGTGTCGTGGTTCAGCAAGAAGCAAAAGTTCGTGGCATTGAGTTCTGCTGAGGTTGAATACATGGCAGCTAGTCAGGCTAGTTGTGAGGCCTTGTGTCTTTGCAAGTTGATGATGGATTTGTTTGATATGGAGCTAAGTCCCATAGTTATACAGTGTGATAATCAGAGTTGCATCAAGCTCTCTGAGAATCCAGTATTTCGTGATAGGTCGAAGGACATTGAGATTAGATATCGCTACGTCAAAGACTATGTTCAGAGAGGCGATGTTCGATTGCAGTATGTTCCGACAGATGAGCAGGTAGTTGATATTCTCATGAAGGCTTTGGGTAGAGGGAAGCATGTCTAATTTAGAGATAAGTTGGGAGTGGTAAAAAACACTTTCCTCGGTAAGAGGGAGTGTTGAAAAAGTTACCTAGGAAGTGTTGCCTTGGGGTGGACAATGACACTTAAATATGACTCCTAGTCATTTTGTGCATTTAATGAAGTGAGATGCACTTTATATTTTTAAAGTGACTTTATTAAAAGGTTAAGTGGGTATTTTCCTAAGTTCACATTTAAAAGTTAAGTGAGTGATTAAATAGAAAAAGGGGGTTGCTCAACTTTATTAAATGACATGAGTGCACTAAATGTCATTTAATTTTTATTTAATGGAGCATTTAATGTGAACTCCACATCTAATCTAATCTTGACTGTTAGATTGACAGGGGAAGTTACTATGAACACAAATGCTAGGGTAAGGAAAAAGTTCATTCATTGTGTTCATCTTCAATAGAGAATTTTTAAGAGAGAGAGAAAGAAGAGAAGTGAGGGTTTTGGAGAGAATTCAGAACCAAGAGAGAGAAAACATTCCCCATCACAGAAATCGAGGAGCAACACAGAATTTATGAGGGCAACAAAGAAATTGAGAAGACTGCACATAAATCAATAAGAGGCATAAAAATTGAGAAAGGGCACAAATTTCTAGAATTTGTACAACAGTACAGTTTGGCACAAATTTCGAGGCAGTTTGATATTTTCGAACGGTACAACTGCATTAAATTTTTTGCACGTTTTTCAAGGTACAACTTGTCATAATTTATTGAATCTGTACAGTACAGATTTGGCACGACTCCCAAGGTGAAAGTACAGAAATTTATTTATGTACCGTACAACAGTCTAGCGGCATGTTTTTCGAGGTGAATTTCAGAATATTAATTGTTGTTTGTACAACAGTTATTCGGCATGAATTTCGAGGCTGAGTCTGGCACAATTTTTGAGAAAGGAGTTTCAGCATTGGTTCAAATTTCGAGACTAGAAATTGATTAGTATTGCTGATTTTTATTCTTGTAATTTTGATGAAGAAAAATAAAATCTCTCACTCAGAAAACAGGTTTTCCCTTAGGGGTTTTATCTTGGACCATTGGTCAAAAATAAGTGTCTAAATTTTCATGTGTGTAATTGTCTGAAATTTTCTGAGTTTTACTTTTCCAGTTTGAAAAGAAAATTTCTAAATTTGTTTAAAATTTGAGAAAAAGTTTCACATGTGTTTCAGTCTAGATAATTTGTGAAAAATTATGCATTGAAAGGGTTGGGCATTAAACAATGCAGAGAAGCCTAAAGGCTTGAAACGAGGTTGGGTAAACTTTCAAAAGGATGTTCCCTTTGCCATTGATGCCAAACGAGGAAAGAAGTTGTGAATACGGGGAGCTTGTTTTGAAGAGGAGTTATGGTGTTGTCATCAATGAAAAAAGGGGAGATTGTTGATTAAGTTGTCATTGATGCCAACAGTGCATAGTCATTGATGCCAATTGTTGAGTCTCGATGTCCCTTGTGGAGCTCCTGAGGGTTAGCGTTTAGTTTGTGGTTGTTTGTGTCAGAGGATCTCTTTTGACCATGTCCAAGCCCAAGCTTGAAGCCCTTGAAGGCCTTGGAGCAATGGAAAAATCCCTGGTTACCTATTGACTTGGTCAAGTGCCCCTGAGTTGTATCTTGGTCCCATTTGAGTCCATTTTCGAGTTCCTTGCTCCCGATTGGTCTCTTGATTGGTTGTTGGATGGATGATGTGGCTCATGTGTGTAAATCCCTTGATGTGTTGATGGTGTGTTGAAAATAGTTGTCAATAGATGTCAAAAGAGTTCAACAATGACAAAGGAACAACCAGTGAACATGATGACAGGGAAAACTCAGTGTAAGACAAAGGAATTACAAAGTTAGATAGTAGTTCGATGAGTAGCAGTCAAATCGATGCAAGAGGCAGAGGAGATGAGGATCTACAACATTTTTCATTATGAAGACTCAACAATTGTCCAATCAGGAGATCAACAGTACAGATTGAGTCGATGAATGAGATTTATCCCACATTGGCAGTGCATTTGAGTTTTGTATGTGTTTATATGCACTGGCTTCACTATGGTTATTCGACGTGTAGAGAAAAAAGTATTGTGGGGGCTCTAGGTGCTTGGACTACACGAGAATTCACCAGCCTGGAGCTCGGGACGACTTGTAAGACCCCCTACCTTTTAGAAGAGGTGACAATGAACATATCCGATGGTTAGAACAAAGTCTGCAGAAGAGCTACAGTTGCAGAGCGATCCGCAATGTTATAGCGCAATCCGCATTTGATCGTAGATCAATGGTCAGGAGTGAACTCGTAAGGAAATCAACGGTTCAGAAGAAATGCGGAAGAAAATAGCGGAAGTCCAAAATATGAAAGTTTGATTCCACATTTAGCAATCCGCAATCCAGAAGATCGATGGTCAGGAAAGACTCCGTAAGAGATCGACAGTGCAGAAGAAATATTGCGGAAAGGAAATTACAAAAACATTTTTAAGCAATTTGGAAAACCCGCAATCAACAATCTGCATCTGATCTAAACATCAAACGACCGGGGAATAACTTGTTGAGAAAATTCAAAATGTGCGTCCTTAATCCGATCTCAGATTGACGGATAGGAAAGAGTCCACAATGGATCAATGACTCAAGATGGCTGTGGAAATGATTTTGCGGAAGGGCAATTGCAGAAGGATTTTTGTTGTGGAAATATCATTGCGAAAAAGGAAAATTCAGAAGAATTTATGGTGAAGAATTATCATTACAGAGAGGCAATTTTGGTAAGATTTTGTTGCAGAAAGGTATGACTGATAATTCTAAATAGAGTTAAAGAATTATTAAAGTGAAGAATTGAGGTTTCATGAAGAGGCACGATTTAAGAATGAAAATGGGCAATGGTGAAGAGATGTATTCACAGAAAACGTGTTTGAGGGTATTTACAGACAGAGTGTTGAGTGAAAGAAAATGTCTCTGTGATCCAGATCTATGTAGCAACAACAGTAGACAGAGACCAAAGAAGGAAAACCAGTCACATGGTTGAATACATAAAGAATATCTGGAAGTCTGATGAAATAAGATTAGTGTGGCAGGGTGGTGCAAGGGCAGGCTACAAGATTGCAAGGGGGACATAATCTCCTTCAAGTAGGAGTTGGTAAATTGGGTGTAGTAGCATCCTTTCTATAACAGATGGTAAAACCAGGGGGTCGTAGCCTCTTTCTAGTAGTTGCTGGTAAATAGGGTGTAATACCATCTTTGTTTGTAGAAGCAGGCATAAACTATTTGTAAATACAATTTTGTAGTAATATGAAGTATTGGTGGTTTACCCAATTAGGCTTCGACGATAAATTTGTGTGTTGTGTGTTCTTGTTGATCGTGTGTATTAATGAATAAATTAAAAGTGGTTTAAATTATTAAAAGTTATCAATACTAATTCACCCCTCCCTCAGTATAGTTGAATATTCCAACAATTGGTATCAGAGCAGGTTCTTTCACCACAGTTTAACCACTAAAAGGAAGATCCTACTTAAAAACCATGATGGATCAACAAGAAGGGTTAGCCACCAATAGACCATCGTTATTCACAGGAGAAAGTTATGCATATTGGAGTGTGAGAATGAAGTGTCATCTTATGTCTCTTGGATGGAAGGCTTGGACAACAACTAAAAATGAGTTTAAAAAAACAGAAAGCCTACCTACAGATAGGTTGGAACTAGACAAATATGAGGGTAATGCAAAAGCCCTAAGTGCCATCCTGAGTGGATTAAAAAACCCCATGTTTGTAAAAGTCATGAGTTGCAACACTGCCAAACAAGCTTGGGATAAGTTAAAAATTGTCTATGAAGGGGCATCCAAAGTCAAGGAATCCAAGCTTCAGACATATACAGGACAATTTGAAAGTCTAAAAATGAAAGAAGAAGAAGATATTGGAGAATACCTTCTAAGAGTAGATGAAGTTGTAAATACTATTAGAGGCCTTGGAGGAGAATTAAAATAAAGAGAAGTACTTGACAAGGTACTAAGAACGTTGCCAATAAAGTATGACTCAAAGGTGTCCACTCTAGAAGAACGAAATGACCTTGGTGCCTTAACAGTAGATGAACTACATGGGATCTTCATTGCATATGAGATGAGAACGAGACATAATGATTTTTCAAGAAAAGAGGCAGCATTCAAATCCATAAATGAATCAAAGAAATTCATCCAAAAACCATTCGGAGATTTCAGATGATGAAGAAGCCCTCTTTATTAAAAAACTTGAGAGAGGTATTGGCAAATACAAAGGAAATGTACCTCTAAAGTGTTTTAGAGGTGGAAGAATTGGACACTTTGCTTCAAAATGTCCTTACCCTAAACAAGATAATAGTGATGAGAAAGAAGCCTCAAGGAAGTTCAAAAAGGGTAAAATGGGAAACAAAAAGAAGTACTATGAGAAAAAGGAAAATTCTTTACACTATGGAAGATAGTGAAGATGAAGATACAAGTGGAGATGAAGAAACATAAATTCTATTCATGAGAGTAGATACTCAAGCTCAGAATGGTGAATCAGATGAGGAAGGTGAAGTAGTCTTAACAACTGAACTCATTGGTTCTCTTGAAGAACTTGAAAAATGCAGGAGAAAGAACAAAAAGTCAAACCATGTCATTAGCGAGTTGGAAACTCAACTTCTAGAGGCCAAAAGGATTGAAGGTGACCTAAATTTGCAGCTCATAAGAAGAATACAAGAATATGAAAAGATTGAAGAAGAGATCATGCAGTTTAGGAAAAAGCTTGATGAAGAAGCTATGAAATCAAAATTTGAGGGCAGCTCAAAGATATTAGATGATATCCTAAATAGCCAAAGACCTTCAAATGATAAATCTGGACTAGGATATAGGCCAAACTATTATTCTTTCACAAACCAAGGTGGAAATAAAAAAAGCTATGTTGTTGCACTAAAGAGTCCAGTTAAGAAGAAAGAAAGAAAGAAATCTATTCCAAACTCTCATGACAAAAACATGATTAATGTGATGCCCAAGAAACCAATGATGAGCAGATATCAACATATCTTCCTTGGTCATTGTTACTCCTATAATAACTTTGGTCATAAAGCTCTAAATTGGAGAGCTTATGGAAAGTTTTGTGAATACAAGAAGAATTCACCTAGTGACAAACCAAAAGAAAGGAATCATAATTGTTTTACACTTCTTCAAAGATAATATTGCAAATGTAATAACCATGGACATATGGCAAGAGATTGTAAACTGATGAATCTGACAAAGAAGACTGTTGCAAATGAGTTTCAAGACAAAACCAAAAGAAGGATTGGAAGAAACAAGAAGAAAAGGAGAGTTCCATGATTTCCCTATGCACAATAGAGAAATAAAATCTATGGCATATGGATAATGGGTATTCAAAACATATGGCAGGTGAGCCAAACAAATATATAAAACTAAGAAAAGATAATAAGGGTAGAGTCACATTTGGAGATAATATGACTTCCAAATTAATTGGCAAAGGTACAACTGTTGTCAATAGTAAGATCAAAGCAGAAAATGTGTTGCTGGTAGAAAACCTTAAGCCTAATCTCCTCAGTGTAAGTCAAACATGTGACGAAGGGCACATCTGTATTTTTGACTCTGAGAAATGTGACATCAGAAAAAGGGCCCAGGAAGAATTGTTGGCACTGCTGTAAGGAATTCAAGCAATGTATACATCCTAGAAAATGAAAATCAATGTTACTTGAGTATGGTTGATGAAATTTGGTTATGGCACAGAAGGATGGGACACTTAAACTTTGATAACCTTGTCAAGGTAAGTAAGAAAGACGCTGTGAGAGGCTTGCCTAAAATTGTGAAACCTCTAAACTTAGTTTGTAGACATTGTCAACATGGGAAGCAAACTAAAACTAGTTTCAAGGCAATAGTTCACATTGGTCTTTGTGTACCAACAAGGACTAAAAGTATGCAAGGGGAATACTATTTTATGCTGCTCATTGATGAATACACAAGGATGACTTGCGTAACTTTTCTCAAAGAAAAATCAAAAGCTTTTGAAAAGTTCAAGATCTTCAAAGCAATGGTTGAAAATGAGATAAATAAAAAAATCAAGTGTCTTAGATCAGACAATGGGGGAGAGTTTATCTCAAATGAGTTCAATGAGTTTTGTGAGATACATGAGATTAAAAGACAATTTTCAGCTTCAAAGAAACCTAAGCGTAATGGTGTTGTTGAAAGGAAGAATAGAACAATCCAAGAAGTTGCCAGAACAATGCTTAATGAAGCAAAGCTGTCAAACACATTTTAGAGAGAAGCAATATACATAGTTGTCTATATATTTAATAGAGGACAACTCAGAGTGAATAAGGACAAGACTCCTTATGAACTATGGTATGGAATACCAACCTCAGTCAAGTATTTCAGAGTATTTGGCAGCAATTGCTTTATTAGAAGGAACGAGGATGATCTTGGCAAGTTTGATTCTAGGACCGATGAAGGAACATTCTTAGGATATTCATCCACCAAGAAGGCGTATAGATGTTATAATAAAAGGTTACACAAGATCGTAGAAAGTGCAGATGTAAGAATAGATGACATAAAACTAAGAAGAATAAGATGTCATGATGGTGATGTAAGTACAAATGATGAAGAAAAGGAAGACCTGCAAAAAGATGAAAGTATTCATGATGAAGAAGAAGAATTAGAGGTGGAAGATACACAGGAAACTCAAGAAGATTCTCCAAGATCTAATACAAAAACTCCATCTAGAAGAGTACAAAGGATCATCTTGAGACACAGATCATCGGTGACAAAGATGTTAGAGTCAGTACAAGGAGACAACTACTATTTAATGAACAAGTCCTACTCTCAGTAGCGGAACCTAAGAATTTTACAGAAGCCAACACGAATGATGAATGGATCAAATCCATGCATGAAGAATTGGGTCAGATTGAGAAGAACGAAACCTGGGAACTTGTCCCAAAACCCAAAGACAAAAATATTATAGGGACCAAATGGGGTTTCAAGAACAAATTCAATCAAGATGGTCTGGTGATAAGGAACAAGGCAATATTAGTATGTAAAGGGTATGCTCAAATGGAAGGGATTGATTTTGAAGAAACTTATGCCCCTGTAGTAAGACTTGAAGCAATCATAATGTTTTTATCATTTTCATGCCATCAACATCTTAAAGTATATCAAATGGATGCCAAGTATGCATTTCTGAATGGAAAACTAGAACAAGAAGTTTATATTGAACAACCTGAAGGTTTTCTCTTATTAGAAAACATAGACTATGTTTGTAAATTGAAAAAGGCACTCTATGGCCTCAAACAAGCTCTAAGGGCATGGTTTTCAAGACTGGACAATACTTAAAGCAGCAAGGATTTAAGAGAGGGGCCACTGAAAGTAATCTCTACTTAAAAATCGAAGATGCATTAGAGGAAATTTGAGGTCTAAAATGGGCGTCCT
>LPNX010922737.1:82678-114331 GCA_001517045.1 Pseudotsuga menziesii | reverse complement strand
CACTGCATACTTTTGACAGACCCCTCTACCCCCAAAACAAGAAATACCTGAAAAAACGTGATGATGATGTCATCATCACGTTTTTTCAGGTATTTCTTGTTTTGGGGGTAGAGGGGTCTGTCAAAAGTATGCAGTGTGGGTACTCGTTGGATGGGGAATTAAATTTTGCATCCAACAAGCTCTCCCGCTTGGAATTTGAGTAAAAACATAGGGAGATATGTCGAAAATACTAACAAAAAAAAAGTACTTTTCTTTTATGACAAATATGTCAATTCAACCATTATGGTTGACTCATTTTATTGAAATTCTATTGGTTCTTGAATTCCAACTCAAAATTTATTGTTGACGCATTTTCTTATAAGGCCCATTTTAGACCCCAAATTTCCTCTAATGAAAATATAATCATTGCTGTTGTTTATGTAGATGACATCATATTTGGAAGGAATTTACAAATACCAAGTGTAAACTTTGCTTTTGAAATGAAGAAGGAATTCGAAATGTCAATGTTGGGTGAACTAACATTCTTTTTGGGATTACAAGTTTACCAAACAAACAAAGGAATCTTTATCTCTCAAACTAACTACATCAAAGACATGCTTAAAAGATTTAAGATGGAAGACTCCAAACGTGTTAGTACTCCTATGATCATAGGTTGTAAATTAAGTAAGGACAATGAGTCTCTGGAAGTGGACCATACCATGTATAGATCCATGATAGGCAACCTGCTATATGTGACAACTACAAGACCATATGTGATGCAAGCTGTAGGTGTGGTTGCTAGGTTCCAATCAAGCCCCAAAGAAACACATGTAACAACAATAAAAAGAATCTTCAAATATTTGAAAGGTAGTTTGGAGTATGGGTTATGGTACCTAAAAAGTCAAGACTTCATCTTGAAAGCATTTACTAATGCGAATTGGGCCGGAAGTGTTGATGATCGAAAAAGTACCAGTGGAGAAACATTCTTCTTGGGAAATTGTTTGGTGTCTTGGTTAAGCAAGAAACAATCCTCCATTTCACTCTCCACAGCAGAAGCCGAATACATTGTCGTTGCGTCAAGTTGCACTCAAGTCATTTGGATGAAGCAGACACTGGAAGACTTACTTGTGAAGTATGGGCACCCAGTAGTAATAAATTGTGATAATACTAGTGCCATAAATATGTCAAAAAATCTTGTCATACACTCCAAGACAAAGCACATACTGATAAAGTATCACTTCCTAAGACAACAAGTATCCCAGAAGGTTGTCAAGCTAGAGTATGTTGACACAAAAGAACAGATCGTTGATATCTTTACCAAGCCACTACCCAAGGAAGATTTTGAGCATCTTAGACGGAAGTTGGAAGTAATTTCCTCACAACAGTGGTAGAAGTAGAAGCGTAATCTCAGGGGGAGATATGATGACAGGGGGAGCTGTTAGAAGGAAGCCTTTGTCATTGTTGTCAAAGGGGGATAAAATTGACTAAGATAAAATGTTGCCATCAATGCCAAAGGGGGAGAATGTTGAAACTAGTTGTCAATTGATTTCGAAAGAGTCCAGCAATGACAAAGGAACAACTAGTGAACACGATGATAGGGAAAAATCAGTGTAAGGAAAAGGAATTACAAAGTCAGATGGTAGTTCGATGAGTAACGATCGAATCGATGCAAGAGGCAGAGGAGATGATGATCTGCAGCATAATTCATTACGAAGACTCAACAACTGTTCGATCAGGTGATCAACAATGCAGATTGAGTCGACGAATGAGATTTATCCCACATTGGCAGGGCATTTGAGTTTTGTATGTGTTTATATGCATTGGATTCACTATGGTTATTTGACGCGTAGAGAAAAGGTATTGTGGGGGCTGTAAGTGCTTGGAGTCCACGAGAAGTCACCAGCCTGGAGCCCGGGATGGCCTGTCAGGCTCCCTACCTTTTGGAAGAGGAAAAAATAAATAGTTTCGACGGTTAAAATAAATTCCATAGAACATCTACGATTGTAGAGTGATCCACATTTGATCGTAGATCAGCGGTCAGGAGTGAAAAAATGCGGAAACAAAGTTGCGGAAGAAAATTGCAGAAGTCCAAAATATGAAAGTGTGATTCCTCATTCTGTCATCTGCAATCCGATCTCAAATCGATGGACATGAAAGAGTCCCCAATGGATCAACGACTCAGGATGGTTGTGGAAAGGATCTGTTGCATAAAGGCAATTGCGGAAGGATTTTTTTTGCGGAAATATCATTGCGAAAAAGGAAAATTCAGAAGAATTTATGGTGAAGAATTATCATTATAGAGAGGAAATTTTGGTAAGATTTTGTCGCGGAAAGCTATGACTGATAAACCTAAATAGAGTTGAAGAATTATTAAAGTGAAGAATTGAGTTTTCATGAAGAGGCACGATCTAAGAATGAAAATGTGCAATAGTGAAGAGATGCATTCATTGAAAACGTGTTAGAGGGTATTTATAGAAAGAGTGTTGACTAAAAGAAAATGTCTCTGTGATCCAGATCTATGTAGAAGCAGCAGTAGCCAGATACCAAACAAGGAAAACCAGTGACAAGGTTGATAACATAAAGAAGATCTGGAAGTCTAATGAAATCAAATTAGGGTGGCATGGTGGTGCAAGGGCAGGCTACAAGCCTAAAACAGGGTCATATCCTCCTTCCAGTAGTTAGCTGGTAAATAGGGTGTAGCAGCATCCTTTCAGTAGCAGTTGATAAAACCAGGAAGTCGTATCCTCCTTCTAGTAGTTGCTGGTAAATAGGGTGTAATACCATCCTTGTTTGTAGAAGCAAGCATAAACTATTTGTAAATACAGTTTTGCAGCAATAGGAAGTATTGGTTGTTTACCCAATTGGGATTCCATAATAAATTTGTGTTCTGTGTGTTCTTGTTGATCATGTGTGTTAATGAATAAATTAAAAGTGGTTTAAATTGTTAAAAGTTATTAATACTGATTCACCCCCCCTCAGTATTGTCCAATATTCCAACATGGTGGAGCCCATTGCTTACATTGGATGGTCTTGAGGTTGTTGAGTTCTTGTGGGGTCCTTAAGCCCACAAGCTTAGATCTTGATCCTCTTGCATGTGGAGACTTGGGTCTTGGAACCCACACTTATTGTGATATGTTGAAACCCCTTCTTATGGGGTCCTTGATGTCCTTGGAAGTTTGGGTCTTGAACCCACACATATGGTGTTTTGATGGCCCTTGGCATGTTGTAGCCTTGTGATCATGTATATGAAGCCCATAAGGTGTTGCAAACTAATGGTGAGGTCTTTGTACCCCTATTTTGGGGTGTTGGTACTCTTATGTGATGAATATATATAGTGGAACCATTGGATATGTTTTTAATGATATGGAGAACTTGAACATGATGATGTTGAAGCTCTTGAAGTCCTTGAAGCCATCTTGTATAATAATGATGATGATATTCTTGAAAAAATCTTTGTTCCCACTTGATTGGTCGTGTTCAGATCCTTGATACCCTTGATATGATGAGTATATGGTGAATCCCTCCTCCTTGTTGATGTGAAGAACACTGAATCCTTCATGCATTTTATGATGTCCATTGAAGCCTTTGACCTTGGAACTTATGCATAAGGTAACATGGTCTTTGTCACCCTTATGTGTGGGGTCTTTGACATCCTGTACAAATTGAAGAATTTAAGGGTAATGGACCAAGTATTTGCAAATAATCCTTCCATAAGATGATCGTCCTTGTCAATCCCTATCCATTGATATGTGGAGTGTCTCCTAACTCCTCACGGTCGAAGATATTTTAATTTTTAAAGTTGTCAAGACAAATTTACCTCATCTTTTGGGTCATTCGACCAAACAAAAAGCAATTACTTTAATTAATTATCAATTTTGTGTATAAATACAATATCAAACATTTCATTTATTCATGAATCAAGTCTCTCTTTGGCATTTCACGACTCTTGGAGAAAAGTTTGAAACTTTGTGGAGGAGAAATTTTTGGATTGAAGAGATTCACTAAAATTGACATAACTTTCTCATACGAAATCATAATTACAAAATTATTGGCTCATTGGAAAGGTTGTTACAAGGGCTATTTGATGACATGATGTAGAGTTTTTTTTTATTTGTTTATTTTTTCTTCATCTTGTGATTTTCTAAAGGATATGGTTAATGCTTTTGGGTTTCTCTAGTAATGGCACATGTCTCTCATGGTAGAGTTCATCTTTGATCTTAGTATGTAAGCCTATATATTGTTATATCTCTTTGAAGTCATTGAATTTGTTATGGAGGTTATGGAGATGGTTTTATTGACATATATCTTGATGATTATCTTGGATATTGTTGGCATAGATCTTTGTGTTTATCTTGACTGTGATAGAGGTTGGTTGTGGTGTCATTGAGCTGAGTGTGATTGGACAAAGTTTGGTTGACAGTACGTGAAGTCTCTTGGTGGCTCAAATGTGTCTCTTCCTTGATGATCTAGGCCAAGTAAGAAGGGTTGGTTGATTGTCTGAGCATTTGATTAGATTAACACAAGTATATGATTGATTTGGCATAGGTACACAAACAACTTGGCACATGTTGGTTTAGTTGAGCAGGATTGGCACATGTTTCCTTATGTGCAATTGGTATGAATCACACTGGATGAGTTGTATGAGTAGTTGTTTTGAATTAGTGGATTGAGTTTGGTGTGCAGTTGTTTAGACTCAGATTGACTGATTCAGACGATGTGAGCAATAGACTGATTGTATAAATTGTTTTGCATAGATTGATTAGACAAATTGTTCTGCACAAGTTGTTGGGATAGGTTATTGGACAATTGTGGTGCAGTAGTCACTTGATGAGAACTGGTCAGATGATGAGCAATGATCAGATGATTAACAGTGGCCAATAGTTATAGATGTTCTGCAGTATGGTACAAATTGTGCTATGTGGCACATGTGTTGGTTAGCAGGTCCACATGATGAGCGTGGTTTCGATTCAGCAGTGTCTATTTTCATATCAGGGTGTGTTGCCGCCTAATTCACACTTTAAGGCACAGGAAAGTCACTGCCTGCTATGTGTGTCCTTGGGGGCAAGCGAGAGCTGGGGACCACTGTCACCACAGTCCACAACTCCTCCGTTTAGGGAAGATCCCAACAGAGCCAAGGGGGGAAGTCCCTACAGAAGACTAAGTTCCAGATTTATTAATTAATTACAAATTAAAATGATCTTATTAAGGTGTGAGGCTAAGGTTTTGAGAGATGACAGTCAAACCAATGCAAGATGTAATATTTCAATGACAGTCAATCCTTTTAATATAACCAGTGCCTAAGTAATGGAGTCAGAGAATGCAACTTTCAATGGATGCAGTCTAAGTTAATTATCCCACAGGTTAAGTTATCTAAAAATGAGATGAGATCAAACTATGAACAGTATACACAGTTAGGAAAGATTTATAAACAATATTATCAAGATAAATGAAAAATCATATAATCACAGTTGAGTAATATGAATAGTATTAAACAGTTGAGCAGTAATTTTATGAATAAACTTGATGATGACAATGCTCAGATAAATAGCAGAAAAAAGTAAACCAGTTGATTAATATCCACAAGTTAGACAATTACTAGTTTTGTTTTGCAGGTGCAACAACAACTGAAAGGAAACAAGTGCAATATTGGAGTGAAATGTTGCTGAAATGAAAATGTTATAGAACCGGTTTTGCAATGTCTCTTGGTTCGTTTTAGGTAAATTTTATTAAGGTTTTTCCTCTTGAAGTTTAGTTTTCGTACCAGTGGTGTGACTACCCCAATCTAGTATTTCTCAAGTCAAAGAAGGAATGCTGGTGCGCTCAACAAAGTGGGAGCAATGCCCACCCGTAGCTCCCAGGTCAAACCCCAATGCCCTGGTGCTCAACAAGGAGGACGTAGAACGCCTAGAGACCCCCCACGGTCTTCTACCCCAAGTAGCTTCCGAGGTCACTGTTTTTAGTCAACTGGAAAAATAGCAAGATGAATGCCTATTAAACTAAAACTCCTCTATCCCTTGTCGTATCTCACGAGTACCCCGAAGGGTGTTAACCGAGTAGAGGAACATGGGCTAGTGAAATTGTTGTTGGTTAATTTTAGGGGTAAATTTTAAGTCTTGGTGATTAGCATGCAAGGTTAATTTTATACTATCAACAAGATCAACCAAGCGGTATCCCTTATGGGAGATGCTGGTACTTGATCTTGGACTGAAAAGCAAAATGTGAAGGTTTGTAGCAGAAAAATGAATTTGTTCTAACTTAAACTAAGCCCCCACTTCTCCTGCTTTTCATACCCAACTTGAAGTTCCTAAAGGGAGATGACAAGTGGGATAGAGGATACATCGGATCAGTGGGTTGTATGATTACTCTTTTGACAGAAAATAAAATTTTAGCTTAGCTATTTTGAAAGGAAAATGCAATTAGCTAAAACAATATCCTAACCACACAACAATCTCTGTAACAGAGATGGTGGGTAAACAAAAATAAAAATGATTAACCTAACCTCACTTCAATCCCTTAAGGGAAGGTGGGTAAATAGAAATAAAACTTGCATAAAAAATAAATCTAAGCAACTAGTGTTCTAGGCTATCTCTACACTACTCATATACAGATTTACAACAGCTTTCAAAGCTTTAGAGAATACCCCAAAGAGAACTTCTTTTTTGGGGTTTGCAATTTTGTAGAAAGGAGAGGAAAAATTGAGGTTTTTTGGCCTCTTTTGGACCAAAACTTTTCTAGGGCTTTTCTTGGCGATTTTGGGCAGCATAACCCCCTCTTCTGTGTATAAACCTGTAACAAACCAACAACTTTACTTGCTAGAATTTACTGCAGAAACACTAAAACAGAAAGTTAGCACAGATTAGTATAAAACCCAGAAAAATTATTGAAAAATCTGAACTTGAAATTTTGGGAAAAATGAAGTTTTAGTGGCCAATAAATGAAATTTTTGGGCTCTAAATGATATATGAACAGCAGATTTATAATTCTATACTAATCTATAATGAAAGAAAGCCCTAAAACAGGGGTTTTATTCACTATACAATGAATAAAACCTAGTTTTAGGAGAGAGAAAGAGAAACAGACGAAAATGCAGATTTGAAGATGAAACCCTTGGAGAGATGTCCTTGGCTTAGAAAACCTGTAAACAAATATTAGATCTGCAAGAAAATGTAAGCCTAGTGATGAATATCTAACAATCTCTACAAAATACTTTGAAGAAATTTGCTAAACAATTCACAAAAGAGGGTAAAAATACTTCTACTCTCTAATCTCTCCACAAAATACTTTGTGGAGAGCTAAGTAGACTAATACAAATATGCAAAACTCAAATACAAGATACAAGTTACCTCAACAATGGACCATGAAGAATGTAGAACAATAGCGCAATGTTCCTTCAAAGAATTTCCTTGATTATGGCCCAACTAGGGCAAGATTTGAGTACAAAAAGCCTCTAGGGCTTGAGCAAAATAGCTAGGACAAAATATTGAAGAAGAGAAGAGAGGAGAGGCAATATTTTTGCAGCATAACAATAGCATGAGAGATTCTCTGAAATGAGGGAGTGAGACCTCATTATATAGTTGAGGAGTAACCCCAACCCCTTGAAGATCAATGGCCAAGATTAGATCTAGATCTAGATTAGATCTCCACCACTAGATCAAGGTTTGTTGACTTTGCAAGCCATCCACCAATCATAAGCAATGGTATCTTTTCAAATCAATGGTCAAAAAGATAGATTCATGTCACAATGAAGCTTAACCTTTAGATCTAGGGTTTCCATGACTCAAGTGGGGCCCCCTTTTGACTCAAATTTTAATTTTTTATTGTTTTTATTTTTTATCTTTTATTTTTTTTTATCTTTTATTTAATATTTTATTTTTAAAATTTCTATCTTTTTTATCTTTTATTTTATATTTTTATTCTTTTATTTTTTAAAATTTCTATCTTTTTATTCTTTTATTTTTTATCTTTTATCTTTTATTTATTTATTTATTTTTATCCTTTATTTAATCTTTTATTTTAATTTTAGTTTTTAATCTTTTATTTTTTATTTTTATTTTATCTTTTTATTTTTAAATCTTTTAATCTTTTATTTTCAAGTTTTAATCTTATATTTTTTATTTTTATCTTTTTATATTTTAATCTTTTATTTTCTATTTTCTATTTTATTTTTTAATTTTTAATTTTTATCTTTTATTAAGACGAGGGGCACCACACTTGGGAAATCTTCAAAAATTTATTTTGACCATAGGGGGTTTATTTAAATAAAAATTAACTATGATTAGCCACCTCCCAAACTTAATTACCATGGCCTTATTTGATTTTTTTCCTTCAAAATCAAATAATTTAATTTTTCACCTTTGTAAATTAAATTAATTTCCTGGGAAAAAATACCTTGTCTTAACTAAAATTGGTCTAACTTTCTAAACCCCTTGCTAGAATGACATGAGACTTGAACCAATGGCTTAGGGGGTGTCATAACATTTTCATTTGCATTCATAGCCCCTATTACAAAATGCCAAGGTTCAAGAGATTACATTATTGCACCAAAACTTAATTAATTAACCACCAAATGGTAAAGTTAATTAATTAGGAAAAAATCAAAATAAAATTAAAATCCTAACGAAATTCCGCAAGACTACAAGATATGGCTAGCATGGTCATGGACAACAACTTGAAACCTTAGCCACCTCATGAGCTTGATTATCAGAACGCCAATTCACCACTTTGGAGGATTAGTGAGTGAAAAACCCAACCAATTAAAATTGTTAGATAACAAGATTAACTGGAAGGGGAAAAAAACACTTGGTGAAGAGGACTTCCCTGATAATAAAGTCCATGGTGACATCCTTAGAGGAATGACCCATGCTGGCATATAAAGTTACATAAATTATCCCACGCAAGGGAGCGGACATTTCGTGTACAAGAAGGGCATAATTGCCCTGCTGAATGAAAAATCCCCAGAATTTTTCCATGGTACAAACTACACATAATGTACATCTTCAATGTACATGAGGTTGCCACCTAGTTAAAATAGGTGGGCAACAGGGTGGTAGGACGAGGCAAGGAAATCTAGGGATCTAGGGATTCCTTTAGGTTGTAGCCTGTAAATTAGGGGGTTGTGTCCTCCTTTCAGTTGTAGTTGGAGAATTGAATTCATTGTAATAAAAGTGTTTTTGCCTCCTTCTAGTTGTTGCTGGAAAACTATTATTATAAGGCTTCCGTGTTTTTTCCCTCAAAGATTGGGTTTCGACGTAAAAATATTGTGTACTATTTTTTTCTATGCTTCCTATGTGATGTTGATATGATGATATGTGATGATGAGCTATAACTGTTGATATAATTATAATAATTTACTCTGCATAATATTGAATAAGTTGTTGATGATTGTTAACGTTGAAAAAGTAACAAAAGTTATACACACTATTCGCTACACCCCCCCCCTCTCAGTGTGCTCACTGTGTCCAACAATCTACATGGTCCCTTTTGTTTGAATGTGTTGTGGGGACATTCTTGATGCTAGATGGTGTTAACACCATTCTTATTTCCCATTTCCTTTGGTGTTGGTGTTTTGTTGTAGTGCACTATGCTTTGGTGGGATTTTTCTAGGTGACATGACTTGATGTTGTAACATTCGTAAGACATTGTCGAGGGGGAATGCGTAGTTGATGATGTAATATCCTTATGATGTAGTAATTCCTAAGTTTGAGTTAGAGAAGGGGGTATTACATATTTTCTTGATGATCAAGCCTTTTCCTAAGGTTTAATGGAGTATTAATCATGCATTAGTCCTTTGGTTGTCCACCCTAGGTTCAAAACTAGGCATATAACTTCTAATTTTTCATTATGTTGGGGTTTCACCAGGGAGGACAACTTAATTGCATGGTACAACACTTGATGGAGTACCCCCCCCCTTTTCATTAACACACATGTTAATGGTGATTTATTGAATTTGTGACTATTTGGAGGTTGGACTATGGTTTGATCAAAACTTTAGCCTTACTTCATGTTACCCTTGGACATGTAGGGGTGACTAGACGATCAATGAATTTCTGATTTGATCACACCCATTAGTTTCATGGATGAGATACATGGTTTGTTAATGGATATTTGTTAGAGCCACTTCCAATTTTCTTACATCAACACTTATGTGTCATAGATTGATGGGGTTTATTTTAGTTGACGCCAATATTATGACATATGCTACCCTTATTAACACATGAGAAATGCCTTCTTCTATATAGGACATGACAATGAGTGGTCACTGGTGTTGCTCTATATTGGCTCGCATACTTTAAATTGTTGTTTCATAGCTAAAGTTGTATCATGTTGTGGTAGTAATTTTACCTTAAATAATTGTGTCACGTTGTGAGTCAGGTTGTAACCCTAGAGATTTAAGTAGGTCTATAACTCATTTTATGTCATTGTGGACAATTTCTCCCTAGTATCACATTCATTTCATCACCCTCACCTTGCTTAGAAACCTAGGAAATGCACCTTGTCTTAAGGCTTTTGTTCCTCACAAATTAGTACTCTTCGAGTTAGGTAACGAGGGATGATGCTAAGATCAACAACTTTTCAGGAGATGCACCCACTCAATGCAATCTCCTCTCTTTAGGCTTGCTCCTTGGGCCTCAGAAGGTTTCCCAAATATGGTAGAAATAGACCTGTAAGATGCACAACGAAAACAACTCTATCTCTACAAGACCTTCTCACTATATTAGTAGACCAATGCCTTATTGGAGTCAAACAAGATGCTATAAATAGCTAATGTCTGAAAATGTTTATGAGCCATAATACTTGGCGTTGATTAATTAACAAAATGAATCAATTTTCTGTAGTAAAATCCAATAACATAAACTTGGAAGAAAACCCAAAATTGATCATGGAAATACCTAAAAAAATACCTCTTGGTGACCAACAACTCAAGAAGATTCAATTCCCCCTAGGAAAAACATCTTTTGACAGATGCATGCTATGTTTTGGAACTGATTTCACCTTTAGGTCTGTAATTTTCTGTAGTAATGGATGAACAACTTGATTCAACACTTAAAAACCTCGCCTAGGTCAATCTTGAATGACTTGAACATGTACCAGGAACTTTTTGCAATCGTTGGGATTGATCTTCCTATCAAAATGGACTTGCAAAACAGTTGTACCAAGTTCACAATAACCTTTAGAGAGTGATGTCACTCTCCTTACGGTTGACGCCACACTTTTTAAGGCCTTTTTTAGCTACAAAACAATTTTTATCGGTTTTTTTTGCACTTTTTAATGGATTTTTCAACAATATAACAACTTTAGAAATTAAACAAGTAAAAATGACAAAAAATAAATTAGTTTGGATTTTTCAAAAAGTAAAACTTTAAGGTTTTAATATTTTTTTGACTTTTTTTTTCAAATATATAGTGTAAGGAATATAGCTAGGTCTTGTTCCTTCTAGGGATCGAGAAATCGAGGTTAACGTTTCTCTTAAGAATTGACAATTTAATATTTGTATGACTAGAGAAAAACTAAGAAAGCCTAGGTTGTTTTATCTTTGACCTAGTTATGGAAAAGAAAGATGCTAAGGCCCGAAACAAGAGAGACCCTTCAAGAGGGATGTCTCAATTACAAGAATATACTATTATGCATAAGAACCCTAGGTTACTCTTACCTTGGATGCCTCTAGTAGTGCACAACAAGAGTGTTAGTACTCAGAATTTACCTCGATTGTGAAAGGATAATCCCAAGGTAACCACAAAACCAATCTTTAGGAAGAAAGTTGGCTTCTTTCTTTCTAGAGAGGGATCTCTCAATAGTTTAACTCACGCTAGAAATATTTGCAAAGAAATAAAGTTTAATAATGAATGTGGCCAAAACTAGTGCTCATTGGGCATAGAGTCATATATGATAACAAATGATAACAGTGTTGTTGCAAAGGAATTTAAATAGAGGTAGGGTAGCTACTTCTTCACAGTAAAAAAACTGGTTGTCTGGTGATAAAAGAAGAATTTAGAAATAATCCATTAACATGGGCATCTAACAAGCATGAATTCAATATTAACTTTAAACGAATAGTTTTGTGAATACTTGAAAGCAAATGATCAGAGCATATGAGTATGAATTCTAACCCAATATAAACTCATTCAAGTATGAAAAAGATAACAGAATGAAAAGATTAATTGGAAACACATTCACATAAAGAAGGAGAAAGTACAGACTGCAAAGTTAATAACACAAGAATCTCTGTAAAATGCCTGCTCGGCTCTGGAATTTTATTAACTTTGTAACTCTCTTACAAAAACTGTTCTTTCTCACGGGTTCCCACCTTCAATACATTACAAAATGTTGCTTAAATACAAAATGCTCCTTGAGCTGATAACTACTTCTTAGCTAAAAATAGGCAGAATAACTACCTTTGTACATTTGTTATTCTAACTTTTAAATAACTAATTGCTTCAGAAAATTATTACAAAATTTAACCAACTAGTCTTCAATAACTCTCAAAGTTCCTTCATTGGTGCAACTTGTATTTTGTTTTGCCGAATTTTTCCACTATTCTTCACTGATCACTACTTGACAGCTCCATATTGGAAATTTCTTTCTCTAGCACCTGTAGCTCTACATGGTCCATGTATGAAATTGTTGGCAGCCGAGCACAAATAGCCCTGAAAGTATCAATTATCTCAAAATCTACTGATAACTTTACAATTACTGTTTTTCTTGATAAGGACTGCTGCATGTCTTCAACGTTTTTGTGATCTAACCAACATCTAACCAATTGAGCTTGATATTCATGTAGAGACAATAATTTACCATTTTCTTCCCATAAGGAAGGTAAACCATTTTGAAACAATGGTGTGAATGGCCCTATAAATATATTCACTTGATGCTGCATGATATCAATTTTGGTCTGGACAATGTTCAGATGTTGATGCTTCCCAACTACCTTCCTTCCCCAAGTAATTACTGATATCATATCCTTTATTCCCATTGATTTCAAATCATCTTCTGATAAACAATTTAGAAAATTCACTGTATTATTGGATGTATCTATGGATTTTTTTATTCAAAACCTCTTTTAATGTTGTACAACCCTGCATTGCAGCATATATGACAATCTCTTTATCCAGAATTTAGTTTAAGTAAGGCCTAAGTTTTATAGCCTATGCAATAATCATGTCCCATATTAAATGCCTTTCTCCCTGTAATGGCAATTGTCCAGTCAAATGCTTTGTCAATTTTTCAATTTTGTCTAGGAGGTCTCTGCATTTATTTTCCAGCACTTTCCTTTGTTCTTCTTTCAGAGCTGCATTTTCCAAGTTTTTGATTTGGTTTATAAGGCCAAAAATTTCCAAATCCCTCTAACTTACCTGGGACATGGCTTGCACAATAGATTATTTATTTGTTTGTGCAACAGGTTGAATTACTTGTACATTAGGCTCTTTGTTTTTATCTTCAATTTCTTTCATTTTATCATCAATCTCTTTCTCCAAAGAAGGTTGTTTTTCTCTTAAAACTTTTGCATCCTCCTTCAAAAGAGACTTTTCTTTTTCCCACTCTTTTCTCTCATCAACAAAATTCAAAATTTTGGATTTACAGTTACTTAACTTATTAGTTAGTAACTCTTTTTCTCTTTCTAATTTAATCAACTCTGATGCTTGAATAAGCTGTGTAGTAGGGATTTTTAATTTATTCTTTAGCAATTGAATGGTGTTTTCTTTTTCTGCAAGAATTTTCTGTGTAGCTTCTTCCTTATTTGCTTTACATCCATTGCTAACAAATCCCCTTGGATCTCCTTAATTTGCTGCTGGTGGGCCTTATTTTCCACTTTCACCTGCCTTAAATGATTTTCTAATTTTGTTTTGGTGGACTGCAGCCTAGACAATTTTAGAGTATCCATCAACAAATCACCATAGATTACTTATCCAATATGTTTGTGCAAGTGAATCATATTTAGGACTAGAATATCTTCTAGATTCAATCTCATTTCTGCCACCTTGTTTTTAGTAGCCATTGCTAAATTCAAAGTATTTTTGGCATGGTCTTTAATAGTGACTAAAGAAACACTTTTACTAGACATCTTTTTGACATTTGCATATAACTTCAAAGACTCATCCAATGCTGCTTATTTATTATCTTTGTATTTATCAAACAGTTCAGCCCTAGATTTAAATATGTCAGTTGATCCTTCAGGAGTCTTTGAGAATGCATATTCTTTTACTTCAAAGGTTGGTCCTCTGAACTTCATTTGCTTTTTCTTGTCTTCAGTCTTAACCACTTCCACTAGCTCCCCTTCATCTTCAGTCTTTTGTTTATGCGTTTTTTATGAACTTCTTACTTTGTTTCCATTGCATCTGAGAAATTTCTTTTACCAATCATATCTGAATGGCTAGCAATGGGGGTAATTACCTCTGTTGTTGGAATCATAGCCAATTGATCTTGTTGTGTGACACTTACATCCTGTACTAGAGATGTAGGATCTTGTTGCATATCCTCTTCATTTTGCATTAGTGAGGGATAATTTGACCAATTTTCTTTCTCAGCTAAACCCTCAACTTCTTGGTGTTCAAAAGGCTTGTTCTTGTTTACTTGTCTTCTTATTGAGATGATATGATGGGGATCATAGTTTACTGCAGTATCTGTTTGAAATCTCATCTCTTTAAGCAAACTTTCTATCACGGGAAGTGAAGCCTTGCTTTTTATGATGAAGGGTCCAATCACCCAAGAAAATTTTATCTCTGAAGTTTTTTTTAACACTGATGAAATGCTCATTGTCAACTATCAGCTTTTGTCTCACCAACTCCAGTGAAAATATCCTAGGAGTGAGGAAGGCTGGAAGAATATATGGCTCCTGAGAAACGCCATATACTCTGATAATTGTATGCTCTTCCAATAAAAGCCAATCTCCTATCTTTCTGTCTGGTGCAAACTGTAAGGCTTCCTTCATTATTGGTAGTGCCATGGGTAATTTATCCTGGAAAAATACCTTGTAGACTTTTTCCATTAAGAAATTCATATACTTAAAGAAAATACTATTGATTTCATCTGTTAGGACCATCTCTGGCAACTGTAAATTCTCTTCATTAAAGAACATGAACATTCTGATTAAATAAGACTGAACCTGAAATTTTTGTGCTGTGGAAATTCACTAATTGAGAGTGAATACTCTCAACCAATAATTCATTAAATTTAAGGCATACTGACTCGGAAGATTGTGACTCAGACTGACTTGTGTTAATTCTGAATAATAGACTCCTTAGTAGCTCAGTAACATACCTATTAGTATCAAGACCTAAAAATTGACTCATCAATGAAATAACCGACTTAGTTCCCTCATTGAATAGGTTAATATCTACAAGAAAAGAATGGTTCCGAAGAGACACATCTGACCTAATGCAAGTAGTGAAAAAGGCTTGCTTATGCTCAAGGGATGCTTCATGAGAGGATTGGATTAGAATTTTTTCATTAAAATCTTCTTGATTTAGGGTAAATGTAGAAGGGACTGAAAGTGAATCTCGAACGACTAAAGCATTAATAGGATACATAATTTTAGAATGGGACGAGTCCATGACCACTCTTTAAGAGCGGGAATAGTTAGACACACACCAATCAACAAAATATGGAAAATTGAGGGTTTGTTCTAGACAGAAAAAGTAAAAATGAGAGAACACCATGTAAATCTATACCCTGGTCCTTAAATGTTTCTATCTGGGTTTTCAACTAGTTAACAGGGCCAAAGGACAACATCGTATCAAAGATATCACAATCTATGTCTTCAAATACTTCCTCAATTTTCTGGAACTCTAAAGCCTAATATTGTATTTCTCCTCCATTGTCCATACTTAAATACTTTTTGATAGGTAAAACATGGCCTACCTGGTAAACCGACGACTGGATGAATATCTGTCTGACCTAGCTTTGTCCACACAAAGAAATGCTTTTCTTCTCCAATGCGAAAAAAGAAAAATAGATTTCATCCACGTTCCTTTACCTTTTATATTATTTTTAAAGTGGAATCTTATACTTATCTTTCATGCAACTTCATAGGTGAATCCTTCTTTATCCATAAATCTAATCCATCTTTACTCTGGGTTGTCGATCTTAATTGTTGATTAATCTTCCTTTTCTAACTTCGTTGCCCTACCTGTATTTTATCTTCCCTGCGATTTTCAACAGCGCATCTCCTAACAACCCTTGATCTTATTCCTTGCAAATGTCAACCGTTGATTGGCTTCATCATTTAACACATTCTGCTCAACTTCAACTATACATTTAGCATGCATATTTTCCCAGCGGACTCACTCTTAACTGTGGATCTTTACTAATCTCATTCTCAACCATCGTTTGAATTCGTCTTTTAACACATTCTGTTGATATCCCTTATGACTCCCTTTGTGCATCTTCCAGCAGCGGAATCTTTTTAGACCATAGATCTCTTCACCTTTAAATATCTACCTTTGATTAAGCGGGCCCTTTAACATATTCTGTTAATCTTAGAAATTTAATCTTCGGCACAACTTTCATCAGCAGAATCGTCTCTCGCTGTTGATATTACCAAGCATTAATCCTCACCGTTGATCTAGATTGGGTTTTAATAATTTTGTTGATCCTCAACTTAGTTTTCTTCATGCATGTTATTCGAGCAGAATCCTTATGCATCATAGATCATTTTCATCTTTAAATTGTTAGAATAATCAACCCATAGTTAGCTACCTTAGACATTAAATAATCCATTTTTGTCTTATTTGCCTAGTTTCCAATATTCCACTCTATGCAAGTTGTCTTCCACATGTCCTAGAAGTCAAACTTGCTAAAACTGAGTCATGGAGCGCTGGGGAAACCTCCTGGAATTCATATTTAGCATATCTGCTTTATTCCAGGTCCTCCCTAGCACATATCTGCTTTTTCTGCTTTGTTGCCTGCTTTACTGAGATTTATGGCAAAAGGGAAAGTAAGACTAGGTGCAGTTGACTTGTTTTTTGCCCTCATCATCCTCCATTCTTTTCTCCTAATAAAAGCATGTATGAGTTGTCTTTCCATCACCTATTAGCTTGCCTACTTGACTTTGCCAATTCGTGAGCTCCTAGGTAGATTTGGAAACTGCTTTATGCAGCTATGGGGGATTTGAGTAGATTTAGTAAGCCTGCTTTTGACAATTTCGAATGGCATCCTTGTGCATTCGAATCTCTCATGTAATTATATATTGCAGTAGCCTATGAATTCATAAGGTTGGCTATTGTACACTTATTCAATACAGATTAGTGTTATGCTCCAATTTCAGTCTCCTTTGTGTGTAAATTTGTAGGTTTGATTAGCAATTTTGTGAGTGCAATTGTTTTATCACTTGGGTTCAATTTCCACATGGTATCAAAGCATTTGTAGATCGATTTCTCTCCTTCCATATTGCTATTGCAGGTTTGACATCTTGACTGGGAGCTATTCTGTTGATTGAAGGGACAATTTCTGAGCTATGGATCAATCTCATAAGATCATCTTGACTCCATTTAATTTCTTTGAATGGAAAACAGAGATGGAGATACTGTTGAGAGCGAAAGGTCTCTACAGGGTGACTATGGCAACTGAAGCAGAGCCCAATGTAGCTGCAGAGAAAATTAAATGACACAATAGGAGGGATGAGGCCTATGGTCTCTTGTGTTTGAGCATATCCAGAGACCTCCTCTTCCATCTTGATGGATTGACATCACCTAATGAAGTGTGGGAGAAGCTTGTAGAGCTTTTTGGTAAGACAGATGAGATGAGAGGACATCAAATTGAGAATGAATTGATCTCTTTGAGTCCCAGCAGCTTCGAATCCCTGCAACTCTACTTTTCCAAGTTTAAAGCCCTTGTTTTGCAGCTAAAACAGTGTGGAATTGAAAAGAAGGAAGAGCAACTAGTTTTGGCCATACTCTCGAAGCTTGGCCTTGACTATTCAGTGTTTGTTTCGACCTTCCATGCCACCAAGTTGACAGCTCAAGCGTGGAAGATGCCTAAGCTTGCAGAGTTCATGGAATCCCTCACACAAGAACATGATAAATTGGTGATGATGGGCACCATCAAACCTTCCAAAGACCAAGATTTGGTTGCTGGAGATTTGAGGGTGGATTCAAAAGGAAAGAAGAAAGCTAAGAAGCCACCTGAGAAAAAGAGAGACAAGAACAAGTCTCAAGAGGAGCCCCAAGGCTCCAAGAAGAACTACCAGAAGAAGAAGAACAAAGGAGAAATGAGCAAGTGCGCATACTGCAGTAAGGGCTATCATCCTGAAAGCTCCTGCATGAAGAAACAAATTGACATGCTGACCCAACTCCTGGAGAAGAATAACATCTCCCTTATTGATAGCTCAAAGAAGAGGGAAGGAGGATCAAATTCAAAGGACAGAGAGAGAGTACATGCATTGGTTGCTGGCACATCAAGCTCACCTAGCTTCATCATAGACTCTGGAGCTTCAAGACATATGGTTTCAACCAAGGAGGCATTCTCCTCTCTTGACATGTCGAAAGGTCTACCAATAGTGCTGGGAGATGACTCTCTCAATGACAGTTTGGGCAAAGAAAGGATTGATTTTGACCATGGTAAGTTCAGTAATGTATTGTATGTTCCAGATCTTGCCTATAGCCTCTTGTCAATGTATCAGATGACCCACACAGGGTCTCCAAAGAAGGTCATATTCTCCCCTGATGATGTTGAGATCACAGAGATCTCGAATGGTAAAGTTATTGCAAAATGAGTTGTAGATCACACTTCGAAGGTATACTGGTTTTCACATTTTCTACCCTACTCAAACCCCTCTGCTCTTCTGATTCATGCTAATGAGGCAAGCAAGCTTTGGCATGAAAGATTTGGCCATCTTAACTATAAGTATCTTTTTGATCTAAGTGAAAAAGAAATGGTCATAGGGTTACCAAAGATTAAGTTTTCCAAGGGATTCTGTCAAGGTTGTGTCCTAGGAAAACACCCAGAGCATAAATTTGAGAGAGCTAGTCATGGGAGAACCTTTGCACCTATTGAGTTGATCCACGGTGATGTTGCTGGTCCATTTCCTCATATGTCAATGAGTCAAGCCAAATATGCATTGACCTTCATAGATGACTTTTCCAGGTATTGTTGGGTTTACTTCCTGAAGCATAAATCTGAATTTTTTGGCCTCTTCAAAGTCTTTAAGGCTTTGGTTGAAAACCAGTCTAGGAGGAGACTCAAGATCCTCATATCTGAAAATGGTGGTGAGTATGTCAAGTCTAGGTTCATTCAATATTGTGAAGATGCAGGTATTCAGATGCAGCATTCAATACCTTACACACCACAACAAAATGGTGTTGCTCAGAGAAAAAACAGATCACTTAAAGAGATGGCAACCTATATGTTGGAGGCTAAGACTTTTCCACCAAAGTTTTGGGCTGAGGCTATAAACTGTGCATCCTATATCCATAATAGGGTGCCTCATAAATAGCTTGATGGTATGACTCTTTTCGAAGCATGGAGTGGGCACAAGCCAGATGTGACCCATTTCAGGATTTTTGGCTCAAGGGCTTGGGCTAGAATTCCAACATAAAAGAGGAAGGCTTTGCAGCCCCAAAGCCAAGAGTGTCTATTTGTTGGATACTCTGAAGATTCAAAAGGGTACAAGATAATCAACTTGAGCACAAACAAAGCCTTCATTGAAAGGAGTGTTCAGTTCCAAGAAGAGCCTTTACCAGCAGTTGAAGTTGGAAAGTCTTCTTCACCACCAGAACCATTGAATGTAAGTGAAGAGACAAATGAGTTTGCTGATTTTGATATGTCTAATAATGATGATTTAATTGCAGATCTTGACAGTCCTACAAGACCAAAATGGGCAACAAAGACCATTCATGCAGTTGGGGAACTAGCTGGAAATCCTAGTGATCCTAGGAGGACTAGATCTCAGTTTGAGAGTGCCCTGTGTATGAAAGACCCTTTGTTTGCATAGAAATGCTATCTTATGGTTGAATCAGACCCACAAACATATGAAGATGCATCACATGATCCAAGATGGCAAACAACCATGAAAGAAGAATTCAGCTCACTCCAGAAGAAGAACACTTGGGAACTGGTTGATCTTCCCCCAGGGAGGAAGCTAGTTCAATGTAAGTGGGTTTTCAAAAATAAGTTTGCTACTGATGGTTCACCTTTGAAATATAAGGCAATATTGGTAGCCAAGGGATACTCACAGGTACATGGTATTGACTACAATGAGACCTTTGCACCAGTGGCAAAGATGGACTCCATTAGGCTAGCTTTAGCCATTGCAGCTTCGAAGCAATGGGAGGTACATCACATGGATGTGAAGTGTGATTTCCTGAATGGAGATATTACTAAAGAGATATACATGCATCAACCTCAAGGGTTTGTTACTAATCCATCTTTTGTGTGCAGGCTAAAGAAATCGTTGTATGGGCTTAAGCAAGCCCCCACGGCTTGGTATGCCAAGATTGATGGCTTTCTGTTGTCATTGAGTTTTGTTCGATGCAAATCTGATCCTAATGTTTATTTGAATCTGATTCATGGTTCTTTGATGATTATTGTCTTGTATGTGGATGACCTTCTGATTACAGGAAGTTCAAAGAAAAAAAGTGCCTCCTTGAAGGATGCAATGAACCATGCATTTTCTATGACTGATTTGGGGTTGTTGAGTCAATTCTTGGGTGTCAAAATTGATCAATCCCAACATGGATTAAAGGTACATCAGTCCAAGTATGCTTTGGATTTGCTGAACAAGTTCAACATGAAAGATTGTAAGCCAAGCAAGACTCCCTTCTTTTCAGGAGTTAAGCTTGAAGAAGCAGGTTCTTCTCCTATGGTAAATGATACACTGTATAGACAACTGATTGGGTGTTTGTTGTACCTTACACACACTCAACCTGATATTTCTTATGCAGTAAGTGTGGATTCAAGATACATGGATCAGCCTCATGAGATCCATTGGAGAGCATCCAAAAGGATCCTTAACTTTGTTCAGGGAACAAAAACTCATGGGATCTTCTACAAAGCTAAATTTGATCTTGATTTGATTGGGTTCACTGACAGTGATTGGGCAGGTGACAACACAGATCGAAAGTCAACATCAGGATATGTGTTCATGCCTGCTGAAGGACCAATCAGCTGGTCAAGCATGAAACAGATTGCCATTGCACTCTCATCTACAGAAGCAGAGTACATAGGAGTTGTAAATGCAACAACTCAATGTTTTTGGTTGCAGGGGATACTTGGTGAGTGTGGCTTCGAATCAGAGTTTTCAACCATTATCTATTGTGATAATCAGAGCACCATTCGAATCTGCAATGATCCAGTTCAGAGACAGAGAACCAAACACATTGAGATCCATATGCACTACATCAGACACCTTGTGCATGATGGCACCATTCACCTACTCTTCTGTGCATCTTTAGAACAAGTAGCAGACATCTTCACGAAAGTTTTTTGTGAGAAGACATTCAACAATCTCAAATCAATGCTAGGGATTGCTGATCATGCTGTGAAGCATGATTGATGACAATATTTTCAAATTTTGTTTTACTGTCCAATGTTTAAGGGAGGATTTTCCCACTGGGTTTTTGCCTCTTTCCTTGGTTAAATGGACATGCAGTATGTAATGGGTGACTAAGCCTTGTTGCTAGGCCCTATAGTTTTATGATATTTAATCATAATTCGGGCTTAAGGGGGGGTGTTAGAATAATAAACCCATAGTTAGCTACCTTAGACATTAATTAATCCATTTTTGTCTTATTTGCCTAGTTTCCAATATTCCACTCTATGCAAGTTGCCTTCCACATGTCCTAGAAGTCAAACTTGCTAAAACTGAGTCATGGAGCGCTTGGGAAACCTCCTGGAATCCATATTTAACATAGCTTCTTTATTCCAGATCCTCCCTAGCGCATATTTGCTTTTTCTGCTTTGTTGACTGCTTTATTGAGATTTATGGCAAAAGGGAAAGTAAGACTAGGTGCAGCTGAATTTTTTTTTTCCCTCATCATCCTCCATTCTTTTCTCCTAATAAAAGCATGTATGAGTTGCCTTTCCATCACCTATTAGATTTCCTACTTGACTTTGCCAATTCGTGAGCTCCTAGGTAGATTTGGAAACTGCTTTATGCAGCTATGGGGGATTTGACTAGATTTAGTAAGCCTGCTTTTGACTATTTCGAATGGAATCCTTATGCATTCGAATCTCTCATGTAATTATATATTCCAGCAGCCTATGACTTCATAAGGTTGGATATTGTACACTTATTCAATACAGATTAGTGTTATGCTCCAATTTTAGTCTCATTTGTGTGTAAATTTGTAGGTTTGATTAGCAATTTTGTGAGTGCAATTGTTCTATCACTTGGGTTCAATTTTCCCATAAATCCCCACCGTAGTTTTGTGTGGGCTGTAAATTTTTCCGCTAATTGGAAAATTTTGTCTCTCCGCGCAAGTCTTACCAGCGGAATCATCCCCAGCCGTAGATCTCTTTTCCACTTTTTCCATGACCGTAGAACTAGGCTCTCCTTTACACATTTTCGCTGGTCATCAAATTTGTTTTTACCTTGCATCTCTTGGTGGCATATTGAATATCAACCATGGATCTTCTGGATTGACGATATGAATCGTCCAAACTTTTCGATCTATACCACAGGTGCACATTTTCATTTTTACACTTATTTCCAAAGCTTTAACCATGAATTTCTAAGAAACACTGGTTTTGATTTCAGAGTTATCCCCTTTAACCATCCTTTAAGCACCTTCTAAATGCACCCTTATTTATATCATAAATTGCTTTCTATATCATACCTTATTCCTCCCTAGGTTTTCCCCATCCAACTGCTAACAAAAAAAGGTGCTAACAGCTAGCTCCAACTGGGGATGCTATCCTCCCTGCGAGGCAGCAAAGAACCCGCAGACCAGTGTCAAATTTTCTGTACAAACTTTTCACAAACTTAATAACTCAAAATTATTTTTTTCCATTTTCGGTCAATAATATAAAAGAAAAATGACAGATTTTCAAGATCTTAGGGCCTTCTCTCCTGGCTTCAGATCCTTCAATTTGTCATATGTACTGGTTTTCCAATTAAATAAATATGTACAACTAATATACAAAAGTTACCTTCCATCTCAAAACAAATAGTGTTTCGGGAATCTTCCATTTACAGGGCCCCCTTTCAGCTGAACCCCATCTTGATGTTGCAGAATGAATGATTTTTCTCCTCTATAGGCATCAATGATGTATGCTCCTCTCCACATATGCTCAAATTTTTCATGTTTATCTTCTTTAGGTGCATCCCGCTTTAAAACCAGATCATCAACCTGAAACTGCTCTTCTTTAGCATTCCTATCAAAAGTCTTCTTCTCTTTCTCTTGATGTACCTATACCTTATGATAAACTTTCTCCCTGACCTCATTCAACTCAATGATTTGATTGATTCTTCTATGCATGTGATTTGTCTCGTCCTCCTGTTCTTGCAACAAATTCATTACATGCAAACCTAAAGAAACTAGACAAACCACCTCTGCCCCATATTCCAGCAGGAAAGGTGACATCCCAATTGCTCTTTTGGTGCTTATTTTGTCTGCCCATAAACATACTTCAGATTTGTATGCCAAGCTCTCGTTTTCTTCCAACAATTTCTTGATGACTCTCACTAAACTTTTGTTAGAATATCTTGCAAGCCCATTCCCCTGAAGATAATAAGTTGTAGAATGATTCAAACTAATATGATACTTATGAAAAACACTTATCATCTTTTTTGACTTGAAAGTTGGTGCATTATCAGTCACAGCCTTTTGGGACACCCAAACATTGACAAGATGTTATTCTCTATAAAATCCATGATGACTATATCAGTAGCCATCCTGGTAGGTATAACTTCAATCCACTTTGTAAAATAATCAGTTGCAATGAGAATCCATCTATGTTGACCAGAAGAGTTTGAGTTAATTTCCCCAATGAAATCTAACCCCCAGTGCTGAAAGGGAGCTTTAACTGAGATAGGATTAAGTGTTAAAGGTACTAACCTTTTTTCTCCAAAAATTTGACATTGATGGCATGTTGTGATCTCTTTGTAAATATTAGAAAACAAAGTGGGCCAATAAAAACCAGCCCTTTGAATTTTATTTGCAGTGACCTTCCAGGATTGATGGCCACCATATACTCCTTGATGAAACTCTTTCATAGTTTGTTGAGATTCATTTTCCAATAGGCAATTCAGCAAGATACCTTCTGGATCTTTCCATTACAGATATTGATTCATGATAGAAAACTGTGCTGCCTTCAGCTTGACTGATCTAGCATTGGTTTTACTTAATGTTGGAGGTGCCTGTAAATTCTGCAAAACATATATTATATCACTGTACCAAGGGGATAAAGTGAAATCTTCCATTACTTGCAATTCTAAGTCCAACTCATTTGAATTATTACATAAAAATTCAATTGTAAAGATTCACATTTTGAAATAGTCATCAGTTTTTCTAGTCCCTATCCTTTCACTAGTTTTGTAGGCATGATCTCCAAATTATACTCTAACAAGACTACTATCCATTTTGCTCTTTTGCTTTCTAGATCCGGCTGAGTAAGAATACTCTTCACTACACTGTTGGGTACATAAGCTATGATACGGGAATGCAAAATATATACTTTGAAATATTTCAAAGATTTTATTAAGGCATAAGCTTGTTTCTCCGTAATGTCATATTTTAACTCCCCATCTCTCAGGATCTTGCTGAAGAAAGAGATATGTTGTTCAACATTTTGTTGATTTTTCTGCAATAAAACTCCAACAATTGTATGTTCAGAGGCATAAGAGAAAATCATAAAATCTTTGGAAAAATATGGACTCACTAAAACAGGGGATTCTGTGATTTCCTTTTTGATATCATTAAAAGGCTGCCTGGCATCTACAGTCCATTTAATTTCACTATCATTTTTCAGCATGTTTGTAGCATTCCTTAATATCTCTGCAAAACTAGCAATAAACCTTCTTAAGAAATTTACTTGACCAATAAATGATTGAACCTCTTTCTTATTCCTTGGCTCCTCTACCTTCAAAATAGCATTCACTCTATCTGGGTCAATCTTAACACCGTCCTTTGATATAATATGACCCAATAATTTTCCCTCTTTCATATCAAAATTAGACTTTATGGGGTTGAGATAAATACCATACCTCTTGCACTTTAAAAATACCTTCTCTAGATGTTGTATATGATCTTTATTAGACTTGGAATAAACAATGATGTCATCCATATAAATTACAACAAAATTATCATTTTCCTCGGCAAAAGCTATGTCCATTTCTCTCTAGAAAGTAGCTTTTGCATTCAATAATCCAAAAGGAATTTTGGCATACATGAAATTTCCCATGGTGTAGTAAATGTTGTCTTTTCTTGGTCTTCAGGAAGAACTTCTAACTGGTTGTATCCTGAAAATCCATCCATTGTATAAATTCTTTCAGCTCCCACTACCTTCTGCAGAATGTGATCCATTTTGGGTAAATGATAGTTATCTTTCAATAAAACTTTGCTCAAATTTCTGAAATCCACCTATAATATGATTTCACCATTCTTTTTCCTGACATGTACTAAGTTTGCTACCCACTTCGAAAATCTGAGAGTTACAATGGTTTTCACATTGAATAATTTTCTCACTTCTTTTTCAATCAAAGGTAAGAGCATTGGATTTATTCTTCTTAATTTCTACATGAATGGTTTCTCTCCAGGTCTGATAGGAATAGTATGATGTATGATGGAGGTATCATATTCTTTCATATCCTCACAACTCAAAGCAAACACATCAGTGTATTTTTTCAGCAGGTCAATATATTTTTTCTTTTCTTCAGGAGCCAAGTTTTTTGATAGTTTTACAATCTTAGGTGAATCTTCAGTCCCAATATTCTGATCTTGAATATCATTTTCACTAGGCTGAAGCTTTGGATCCTTTGCCACATCATTTTGGTCAAATAATTTCTCTAGAGGAATAAGACCCTTTGGAATGTGATTTATTTTCAATTGAATTATGTCTTTTCCTCCAATCATATTCTTCAAATTCTTCTACTCAATTTCTTCTTCTGCAAAATGTACATTGTCTTGGAAATTTTCTGAATTTCCGGTAGTAGAGGCCAGAGAATCATCGACTTGATTTTCTTTTTTGGGAATTACTTTAACTTTGTATTCGGTAAATAATTTCCCCAACATATCCCACACTTCATTTCTATAGGCTCTCATTCTGGGATGTTTGGTTTGGTAACTATTATTCACTACTAGCTCAGAATTCCCCAAAACATCTATTCTCTTGGCTTCCAAATATTTTAAAGCATTAAATCATAATAGAAAAGACTCATACTCTGCTACATTATTAGTACACTCAAATGTCAACTTATAAGAATATACTTTGAAATCCCTATTTGGAGAAATTATCCAAATGTAAGCACCATCCCCTTTTTTACTAATGGATCCATCAAAATAGATTGTCCACAATCCTTGCTCATTCTGCTTTTTCTCTAAAGCTTCCTGTCTTTTGGAAAAATCATTGTCCTCTTTTATTTCAGTGATTATTGGTAACTCTAGGTCAGCATGAGAGTCATTGAAAAATATGGAAGATCACAAATCGGTATCCACAACATATATGGGATGGTTATTAGGTTTGTCTTGGCCGCTAAACATATATGCTAATATATTTTCTCTGTACAATCCCTTGTGACCTCCAAACAAAGGAATGGTTGCATAAGACATGTCCATCTGCAATGTTTCTTTAAGTTTTGAATCCCACGATCTTGATAATATCATACCAAATTTGGGAGGGATATCAACCACTACTACGTCCATGACAATGCTCTTGGCATGGATCTGTGCAAGAGTTACTACCATGTCCTTTATCATCCCCAAACATTTAACTTTTCTAGAATCAAAAGAAAACAAGTCTTTATAGGGCCCTGTAATCTGCAATCCTAGACTCTCAACCAGTACTCTTGGCATTAAATTGTGAGATGCACCAGAATCTAACATAGAATTGTGTAAAATCATGTCATGAACATTCAAGCTAACATAGAATGGTGGAACAACTTTGTCATCTGTTTCTTCAATTATAGCACCAAGAACTATGGTTGGAGCATCATATGTTAATTCTAGGGTGTCTGGTTGACATTCTCCCTCAGTTTTTACCATCCTTGTTATCTTGTCTATGTACTGATTATTCCTCAACAATTCATTGAATGGAATGGAAATCTTTATTTTGGACAATTTAGACTGTAAATTGAAAGAAGCTGCTCTATCAACATCAATTGGTATTTGCTGTCTAATTTCTTTTGACATTTCTTTTTTATTTAGCTGAAACTTTCTGTACAATATTTTCTTTTTGTTTATGTTTTTTTGTATTTTGCTGACCACTGGAAGACTAATTTGTATTGGGCATTCCTTTATTTATTACTACATCCTTACTTCTCAATTTTAACTTTTTTTCCTGGAAATCATCAATTGCATTTTGATATCATCTTTGATACTGCTCTAATTCTACCTCAAGTGTGTTATAATCATCCACTTGAGCAAACATATTATGCTCCTCTTCTGTGAGATAGAGTCCCAATCATCAAAATGATTTATTTGATTGTCCATTGGGTCATTTTCTTCCTCCTCATCAACATGGTTTTCTGGGAATGGAGGAGGTATTTGCTGGTATTCAGGATTTCTAGGATTCTTTTGGTATCTCTGCCTAATTTGAGGGGGAGGGAGAGATCTTTTGAAGTTTGGATTCTTGATTTGTGGCTTAGGCTGCTCTCTGTTTGGTGGCCTATTATCCAATGCCAACATGTCCATCAACCTTTCCATTGTTTTCATCATTATGTCAAATTTGGCATCATTTGAAGAAGAGGAAGTAGAAGGTTGATTTTCTTCCCTAGTTTTCCTTCTATCCACCTCCACTCTCTGTTTCATTTTCCCAGGATCCATCAAATTGGCTTCCACCTCCAAAGCATATTTAAACATATCTGGAAGGTTAGATGATTTTCTCTCTCTCAGTAACAAGGAAAAATAACTGTCAAATGTGTCTGCATAATTTAGTTTAGCAGGTCTCGCCAAGGGTTTAATATCAGTTGGTATATAATTATAAACCCTCATAAATATACTAGAAAATTCATGCACTGACTCAAAGTTTCATTTCTTTAAATGATTGTACTGAGACAGAACTTGTGAGGGACTCTTTTTTCTTCCCACCTATCCATAAAAATATTTTTAAAAGCCTCAAAAGTAAGAATAGATCTTGCAGGAAGATATTTAAACCACCTTTTGGCCTTAGTGGACAAACTTTGTGCAAAAATTCTCATCTTAGCATCATCATAATTAACATCTCCCAATTCAATAAAATCCTCAAACCTATCCATGTGTTTCCTAGCTATAAAATTTCCTTCTCCATCAAACAATGAAATTCTCTGTGCATTATCTTGGGGTAAATCATGTAACACAATAGGAAAAGCAAAGGAAGAAAATCTGACAGCCCTGGGTCTAGGAGGGTTTTGGACAACATGAGGACTTTGAACAAGATTAGGAATATGATGTTGGGAAGTTTGGATTAGAGGTTTATTTTCTTCTGTCTTTACAGTATTTTGGATATTGTGCCAAAGTGAGTCGAACAAATATGATTGAAGTCTATTTCGATTGATTTCAGCTTATTTCAAATCTGATTCTGATTTTGATCTTAACAGAGTCCTTTCAAAATTTATTTCCAATTCAAAATATTGAAAACTAAGAAACTATTCTTGATTTTGAGAAGATTGTCTTGCAACTTGAGAAGTACCTACTTGTTCTATACCACGTCTACACCTAATCAAACTTTCTGGCTTTTCCGCACTATATAAAATTTCTGAATTAGGGTTACCTCTTGTATTCTCTCTCTTGAAAGTTAGGATGTATTCTTTGAATACCCTATTGAAAATCAATGTGGAGTCTCCAGGGAAAAAACACAACCGACCTCAAATGCAAGAACCTTCGTTTTCCCACGTAAATTTTGTCTTCTTGAATAACACTGTCATTTCTCCCAGTGTATATTTGAACTCTCATTCCCCGACAACAATGCCAAGAAGTTAGCACTCAGAATTTACCTCCGGTTGTGAAAGGATAATCCCAAGGTAACAACAAAACCAATCTTTAGGAATAAATCTAGCTTCTTTCTTTCCAGAGAGGGATCTCTCAGTAGTTTAACTCATAGGCCAGGAATATTTACAAAGAAATAAAGTTTAATAATGAATGTGGTTGAAACTAGTCATGAGGTCTTCACTTAGTGAAACCATGCCATAGCACGTTCATTCGTGGCATGTGAAAGAATACCCTTATTTTCAAAAAAATATTGGAAAATACCTCTCAAAATCATTTTTTTAACCCCCTCCCAATATGCCTTCCCAATTTAAAAAAACCCGTATTTTCACTATATATTGCATGTATCCATTTTTTCATTTACATTTTTTATACCCCTTTATATTTCTACCTAGCATATTGACATGATACCCCACATGCATTCTACAATGCACCTTTCTTCTTTCGATGTATATTGTGGATGCACATTACTTCACCCACAATGATTTTTACATGAAAAAATAAAAGTTTCCTACATCTAATCATATATGATTTTTACATGATTATATGAAAGGCTAGATCTTATATATTCGTTGTTGTGGATGGAAAGAAACAAATGGATATTTAACAATAGGACTTTGACTCCCTTGATCATGGAAAATAAAGTCAAAGCGCTCATATCTTAATCAACAAGGAATTTGGCCTCAATTTCATCATTGTCTCCATAAGTTTTAGTGTGGATGGGATCCTGTTCGTTGGGATTGAGAAGGTCGGTCTTCACCAAACTAGTGTGTTCTCCCTCCTGGACAGTGTGTTGTAGTGTTGCAACATTTAATGAGTGGTGGAAGAATTCCCCTACAACTTCTATTTTCTTTGATGGTGCGTCCAAGGGGAATCCTCGGATCGCAGGAGTTGGGGGTTTGATTTTATCTCCAGATAGATTGATCAAAACCTATTTTAGCTAGGGACTAGGGATAAGGTCAAATAATCAGGCAGAAAGTTATAGTCTCCTTAAGGCATGCTAGATAGAAAAGGAGAACAGATACAAGTCAATTCAAAATTTTCAAGATTCAAAGCTCTTGATCAAATTGTTAAACTCAGAATATCATTTTAATAATCCTGCTTTGAATAAATCACTGCAAAGAATCCAAAATACATTAAAATAGTTTGAAAGTATTCATTCTTTCCATATTCTACGTGAGCTAAATAAAAATGTAGATTCTCTGGCAAATAAAGCTTGCCTACCATCTCAAGGAAACCTCAGCATCAATGGAGAACCCAACACATTTCATCCAATTCCTTAACTCAGTTTCAATAAGTTGTGATATGTCTATCTGGGAAATATATTATCAAATTGTAAGAATTCGTACTAACTTTGATCTTCTTGATGTTTTTCTACTGCTCTTTGTGTAATTGGTTAATTAGGAATTTGCTAAATCATACCTGAATTTCTTCATACAAAAATAAAGATAAAAATTTCCCATTTGAGTTAAATGAAACATAAGTCAAACACTTAGTTTTACTTAGGAACAAGATATAAAAAAAATCCTAGGCTCTATCAAGCGTTGAGAGGGATCAAATCTCTCGAGGTGCAAACCTCTTCTTAAGTAATGCACTCAATGAGCTATTGGTGTGTCATATATATATAGTCATTGATTTGATTCAAACCAAAAGACATGTCTTTTTATTTAAGGTCGACATATAATACTTGTATTATTAATATTTAATATTATTTTGGCCGACATATAATTATTGTTATTTTGTTAGGAACAAACATTACAACATCTCGCCCATACATGGTTTTAAAACCATGTGCAAAGGCCTCCTAAAACCATAGGTTGTTTAGGAGGCTTTGCACATGTTCTTAAAACTATTTGCAAGACCCTCCTAAACCATGTACTATAAAACTATGGGTTGTTTAAGAGGCCTTGCACATGGTTTTAAAACCACTTGCAAGGGCCTCCTAAACCATGTACAATAAAACCATGGGTTTTTTAGGAGGCCTTGCACATGGTTTTAAAACCATAAAGCATGTGCAAGGGAAACTTTTTTTTTGCGGATAATTCAATTTTTTATTTTTTATTATTTTGTTAGGTAGGAACATTACAACATCTCCCCCATATTGTGTTGTTTTTTTACCGATATTTATTTTTGTAGATAATCAATTGTTTAATTTTTTAATGTTTTGTTAGGTAGGAACATTACAACATCTCCTCCATATTAGGTTGTTTTTGTGGCCAACATTTATTTTGGGGGATAATTAAAATTTTTATTTTTAATATTTTGTTAGTAACGTTTATTTTTAATATTTTTTTAGTAACAAACATTACAACATCTCCCTCGACAAACGTTACAACATATCCCTCATACTAGGTTGAAGAGGGCCTCTCGATGCAATAAAGTGGTCCCAAGGTCCTTTAACAAATTCATAAATTAATGAATTTAAAATAAGGTCAAAAGAGAAAATGTCCAACATAAAGTAACCGTAACAATAAATGTTCCAATGGTCCTATAATAAAATCATAAGGTAAATACACTTAGGATAGAATCCATAAGTCATCATAATCAATGGTACACCCAAGTAAGAGTGTCAAGACCAAGTAAGGTAAAGGACAAAGAGTCAACAAGGGGACCACAACCCACA
>LPNX010922737.1:0-81179 GCA_001517045.1 Pseudotsuga menziesii | reverse complement strand
ATATATATATATATTGTCATGATTGTATAAGGGGAAGATCCAAATAGATGGTACGATCCTTTTGTCCTTAACACTACTCCTAAGGGTTAGATACTAAGGAAGTGGTGGCCAGTCCCTTGAGAAGCAACCTAGCAATAACCGATTAGGAGGGGACATCATTATCTTCCATCCTTAATGAATGGATTTCAGCCCTAGGTTGAGATTCAGTCTCACACTTAATCATATTGATAAACCCCTGGACCCTGACCAAGTTCTCCATTCTCTCGCATAATGCTTCTCAGTACTAAGCTGAATTTCAATCTCACACTAAAATTTGATCAACTACCGGGAGGACTTTCTTGGACATCACGTCCCTGGTTCTAGAGGTCCAGAATATGTCTCTGCATCTATAGGATCTACTTGGGTGTCACATCCCTGGTCCCAAACCAGAATACCTAAAGGCACATAGGGGCCCTAGACACATGTTAGGGGCTTTGCCATGGCATCAACCTGATTTTTCCTTGACCAAGAAGCCTAGGAGACTACTGGGGGGCCAGGGTACCTTCTAGGGTCTTAATCTATCCTAGTCAACTGACTAGAGTACCATCCTCTCTGAGAATGGGTCTCACAGCTACACTAACTTTAACACTAATGAGTAGAAGAATGCTTGCCTGCTAGAATTAAATGCACACAAAACAGAAGCTTGATATCAAATCTGTTAGTGCAAGGCCACAATGCTGAAGAAAACTAAGTTGAACTTCTCAGAAATTTGGGTTTAGTGTTTGTATTAGTTATGGAATAGATCCATTTCAAATTTAGAAGTTAAGGAGTTCAAAGGCAAGATATTACAAGGCTTGGAGAAGCCTTTTAACACACTCTCTTATGGATTTTATCAAGAAGATTCCCATCTTCATCAAATTTGTCTTATGGCTTTTATCAATAAGATTCCCATATTCATCAAATTTATGAGGCAGTAGATAACCATTTACTATACTTGTGGAAGATTTGAAGTATAAATCAAGGTACGCACCAACTTGCCAAAAGTGGACTAAGATATTGCCCCGCCAAGAGACCTGGCTACATTGACTAGGACTACAATGCCCACCATAATATTGATAGGTCGAGATGCCCAATCACTCCCATTTATCAAGAGATTTGACCATGAAACACAAGGATATCTTATAATCTCAAAAGAAATGTTTACCACATTTTTCAACCCCTTTCAAACTAAACAGCAAGGATCTTGCACAGCTTGGAGAATCCTTTTAACACACTCTCTTATGGCTTTTATTAATAAGATTCCCATCTTCATCAAATTTCTCTTGTGGCTTTTATCAATAAGATTCCCATCTTCATCAAATTTCTGAGGCAACAGATAACCAGTTACAATACCTGTGGCAGATTTGAAGTATAAATCAAGGTACACACCAACTTTCCAAAACTGAACTAAGTTCTTGCCCCGCCAAGAGACTTGTCTACACTGACTAGGACTGTAGTTCCGACCGTAACATTGATAGGTTGAGATGCCCAATCACTTGCATTTATTAAGGGAGCTAACCACAAAATACAAGGATATCTAACAATCTCTGAAGAAATGTTTACCACATTTTTCAACCCCTTTCAAACTAAACAACAATATGCAACATTGCGGTTACTTATGGAAATAAATACCAAATACATGATAAATGCAACGGGTTGTGCAATTTTTGCATAAGAATTGACAACTTTATTATTTTTTCCAAGTTTAAGTAAAGCTAAATACCTTATTAACATCTTTCCCTAAGATTGTGAATCCCACATAAACCTTTCAAACTATACGAGCACTACATGGACGAGATATTACTGGAGCAGTTGCATGGATATGTGGACAATTAGGAAAATTGGAATAGCTGCATGGATCTGTGGACAGTTGGCATATAACAAAAGAGGTTAATGGGATTCATGAAAAAGGGGATTTGGAGGAGAGAGGAGCTCAAGGGAAGAGGTGGCAGTCACCTGTATTTGTTTCTTTTGGTCTTCCTTTGGGTTCATTTCTATAGGGGGTTACAGGGTTGCTGCCTCATTTTAGAGGGAAGAGGTGATAGTCAGATGCATTTGCTTCTTTTCATCTTCCTTTGGGTTCATTTATGTAGGGGATTTTACACAGTTGTTGCCTAATTTAAGAATCAGATTAGATGATATCTGGAATATCAGATTAGATGATCTAACTGGAAAGAGAAAAATAACAGCATCACTGAACAAGGAGCATGTATGGATTGCATAAGGACTAAGAAATAATTGTGGAGATCATGTGTACGTTTATGTTTAACATCCTTGAACTAGCTGGTGTATAGGGCTCTTTGGCAATCAAAACCGAAAATCGAATTTAGTTAGAGATCCAATAAAGCAAGCCGAGGTTTTAAGATCTTCTGATTAGTTATGCACTTTCTTGGTTCACGTTTGGTTCTTAAGATATCTTCATCAGTTATGAAATTTCTGGTTCATGTTGGGTTTTTTTAAGATCCCGTCACTACTACATAGAGGGGTTTATTAAGATAATATTTGAGACAATATTTGTGTAAATTGTCTCAACCTAAGAAAAAAAAGGTTTGTGTATTGTCTTTAAGCAGGTGTCTTGAAATATTGTCTTAAATTATTGTCTTAAACTATTGTCTTAAATTTAAGACAATAGTTTAAGACAATAATTTAAGGAAATATTTCAAGACACCCGCTTAAAGACAATACTTAAGACAATACACAAACATTTTTTTGTCTTAGGTTGAGACCATTTACACAAATATTGTCTCAAAAATTGTCATAATACCCTCGCTATGTAATAGTGATAGAAACGATTTATGATAGGGTACAGTGGAATCGAACCACCAATCTTCTGCATTATATAATGTAGATGCTCTACCTTTGAGCTAGCATCCTGCAACTTAATATACAAGAAGAATATTTGTAATTGTATCGTTTTTTCAAGTAATTCACATAGGGATTTTGACACTCTTGGGTTAAATGATCAACACGAGGATTTTCCATCAAAAAGAATGAGCATAATCATAAACCTCCAAGGAATAAATATGCATCTAAACAAATGATAAACTTAACAACTATTCACAACTATCCAAACATTCAAATTATTCTTCATTTATAAATTTATAGCAAGACGTTCTTTCCTATTAAGTTCCATCTTCCCTTTTCATAATGAACCATCGCCACAAAAAGGACAGTAATTGTAACTTAAAATTAGATGTTTTTTCTCAATGGAATATAAAGAAAAATATTTCCTTAGTTTAGAAGTACGTGCAATTCAAATGTGGCATCATGTGATTGTCACAGTGTAGTTCTAGACCAAAGATATAAATGGGGCCTCACCGCAATAATAACATAGTTTCAAACCCTGGCAGGCGTATACTCTTGATCATATGCATCTATTGGCCAAGTTTGACATGCCCCACATTAAAGTTAGTTTACCATTATAATGTCGATTTAGGATCATAACTCCCGAAAATAAAATAAATAGTGTTTAAACTTTACCCTTACCTAAAAAAAAATAACTCCCAACAAAAAAATAAAGATTGTTTAAAATTTACCCTTTCCAAAACAAAAATTGCATGATAAGCCACCATCGAAGCAAGCTAGTGCAGGAACCTAGATGAAAATTCAAACGGTGCGGTGGTTGGACAAAGTTGAGCATATATAAACCTGCACCTAAATCAAAATGAAAAGGGTGCGGTGGTTGGACAAATTTGATCTTAGACTAAAAAAAGAAAGAAAAAAAAAGGAAGAAAGGTAAGGTTGAATGAACCTAAAATAAATATTCAGTAGAATTCAATGAACTCCACAATAAAGAGTCAACAAAAACAACCTGTTAATCTTTATTCTTTAAATATCTTTAATTGTATGTGAAATTCTAAAAAACATGTTTCTAGCCAATCCATTGTCATTCCTCTTCTCTTTTATTAAATTAAAAAAGAAAGCTCAAAGTTGTGAGGAGACTGTCAAATACATCATGTGAACCATGCTGAGAAAAATTATAATTTAATTTACCAGATGTGGTATATTTTAAGGTTGAAAAGGGTAACCCTATATTTTCATTGATGCAATCAAATTCAATAATTAATTTTGTTGAACTCCTCTCACCAGTGCTCCTTGACATGGTGCATTCAAAAGTAGTTGAAATCCTCTCACCACTGCTCCTTAACATGGTGCATTCAAAAGCAAGAGGATATTGCCACAATGGGAGACAAAAACCTAAATGCATTTGAATGTAGACATTTTCAAAGTGGGTAGTTGAATATTTAAGTGCAAAAACATTAAAATTTAAATGCATGCATAAGAACTTTTTGTAGTTGAAATCTACACCTTTATAACTAGCTAAAATCCAACGATTGAAGCATGAAAACTGTGAATGCAAGGTTAGACACCCTCTTTTGTTGTAATTGACACCCTCTCTTGTTGGAATCAAATGATTGAAGCAATTAATACATGGGCAGTGGGTTTGGCACCCTCATTAGCAACAATGAATTCCTAAAGGGCCAAAAAGTTGCAATTATTCAAAATATAATGATCAAAATACATTAAAGTGAACTAAAAAGAAGAAAACTAAAGAAATTATATCAACAAGTCAAAATGCATAAGTAGTTGATAATATGGTATAAAATTATATTGTCATATCGGTGGAATATAAGGAAACTCATAGTGTGGTGCAACCACATAAGAAAACGATATCTTAAAGAATTTCTTCATAGAGAAAACCAAAATGCCTCAAAAAATTACTACATTTGTAGAATAAGACTATCTTTCCAAGAACAAGAAGGATCTAGCTAAAATATCGGAGTAAGTAAAGTAAGCAATAGTAAAAAATTAGGACTAACAACCTCAACTTAATAGTAAAAAAACAGGACTAACAACCTCAACTTACTACATCACATTTTATCATGGAAAACATAAGCCTAACATACCACTTTAGACTTGCTATGATAAAATGATGTCTATGCTTTGAACACAAAGCAAACCAAAGAACATTTACTAAGAAAAGAAGACAAGAAACATTACAACATGCAAATGCAGACATCAAAATATTTAGTTTTCCATTTTCCTTCATTTCCGCTGATGAATGAGCAAGGTAGGAATCATACTTTCATGTCTCTCCAAACCTCCAAACATATGGAGAATATACTCAAGCTAGCCTAATGTATGCCTAGAAAGTGGTTATTTTTCCAACAGACTTAACAGTGGTTACATTGGCCCTTTCTGAGAAGATGAGGTCAAGGTAGTGCCACTAAATCCATTTAAAGCACACAGAGGACGTGGTTGTTTCCATGGTTGATCCATAATACCTATTTGGAAATATGGGGCACCTCATTGTTGTTTTAAATGGTTTTCCTCCACATGAGAAGGCTCAAGCTGCCACAACTGAAATTGTTCATTATCCTTTAATGATCCTTAGATGGAAACAATAGCGATTATTGATGTGTTGAAGAAAAAAAAGAATTATGTAAGCTTTGATGCAATGCTGACCTATGATGGGTTCAAAATTCCTATATCTATGCATGATTTCTCAAACTGTCCAGGACTATATATCGAATCAGATTGAATTATATCCAACCTTTAAGATTGTGTTGTTGATGTTTGTTAAGGTTTTGGAACCCATGTTGATAAATAATGTCGATCAGTAAGTCCAAACCTAACCTTTGTATGATCAAGTTGAAAGAATGTGATGAGATGCATCATGAAGACTAGAGAAAGGATGACAAGGCTCAAGAGGACTCAAGAGTGCTTGTTGCATAACACCATTAGTTGAGGATTAGGGTTAATCATGTTGATCTTCTTATGGAAGTAAAAAATATTAGATAATATAAAAATTCCTATCAAAGTAATTAATAGTTTGAGAAAAAAATGAATTTCTAAACACGTATACTTAAAGTGCATCCATTTTCATGATAATAATTTGGACCTATATTAGAAAGGAATATGTTGTTAATAATTTACACTGGGAAATACAATTTATTATTTCGGAATTGTGGAATGGATCCATGTTTCCCATCAGCAAACATGGGAAATATGGAGTGTTTCCCATCATCCAACAAATTCCCATGACAAAAGAAATCAAACTCGATAATGAAACATGGGAGATTGAATCGCCATTTCCTGTGTGCATGTGAAGAAATCCATGTAGATTATTGCTGCCTGTTTGCAGATCTTTTTGAATATTTCCATAATCCATTGTATGAGTTAGAGTTGTCACCAATTCACCACCACTTGTCTCTGTTGTAGTCATGCTGATAATGGTTGTTGGATTCACATTCACAGAACCTACATACTCATGCTTTGTGTCTTTGTTTCATGAGAATTTAAGTGAAATCCAATATGAACTTACAAACAATTATGTTCCAATGATTCATGTAATTTTTTGGATAGTGCCACTGAAGCAATTTTACCTTTGCATATCTCAAGAGTGAGTTTGAACAAGGAACATTTTCACAAACTAGACAATGAGAAAGGATAATAAAGGCTATGTTAACACCCCAAACATTAACTGTAAAGTCATAGACAAATAAGGAAAGTTGTATTAGCTTATTTCTGAGTTTACAAGTGAGCTTATTTTGAACTGATTAGTGAGGAGAATGTATTTCAAATATGATAGTTGAATCAACCTCAACCAACATCTTTATGCAGCCAAATATCTCATCGCTAGAGTACAGATTCATTAATTTTAAGATCGAGAGCCAACATTTGATATAGATCCAACACCTGCATAAACCAATCCAAAATGAAACAAGACATTGTACATGCTACGCTCAATCAGTGGGTTCTATAGCACCTTGATGGATGTTTATGCTAAAGGACGGGTAAGTGATATTTCCATCGTGATAGCTTGGGGATTTTCAAAAATCAATTCATAAAATCATTAACAAATAAGAAAAGTTGAGGGGGCTCTAGGGTCTAGAAAATCCACTACATGAATAGATCAGCTCAAGGATTTAAAAATTATTAGTCCGCTCCACTTAGTATTAGATCAAAGATAAGAGGTATTCCATAAGTTATCATTATAATTGTCAGGTGATTAATAGAGAAGATATAATTATCATTCTATTATGTTGTGTTACTGTAACACCCTGGTTTTGACCTCATTTGCTTTAAATGTATATGATGTATATATTGTAATTGATTGTGGTGTGGAGCTAAAGGAAAAATCCCCACCATCGATTTGGCTGTGTCATGTTTTGGCGGTTGAAATCGTTGCCAATGGTATATTGTGATATACGACACATTATAGTTTTGGCATTATGTAAATATGCATTTTAATAAAAATGAACCCCAACCAGCTATGTCAATGCAACCATAATGAAAAGGGCATGACTTTCCTAAGGATAAGGAGGGGGAATTATTAAACTTTGAGCCTATGGGGAAAATCCATGTGTCAGCTGTTAAACCCCTTTTGACTTACTCACCTTTCCTTGTCTCATCAGTCAACTACCACATTAAAAACTTCTGTTGTTAGTTGGGGCAGTTATTGCTGGGCAATGGTGTGTGGCAGGACTGCTAGTCCTTGCCCACAAGCACACTCCACCAGCGGACTCTTTCACTTCACGAGGGCAAGGAAAACAAGAACAATTGGATTCTTCCATTCTCGTCCATCCTCATGCAAAGAGATAGTCATTCTCTCTTCTCCTCATGTACAGGTTGAGATTCTTCATCATTTTCCTCACGCAGAGAGCTGGGGAAGCTGTTTTCTGTCATCCACGATTTTTCCTGTGAATGAGCTATTCACGTTCCGGGGTGTGTATGTATTTTCCTCACCAATTTGTGGTTTTGTGTATGTATTTTCCTCACCGATTTGTGGTTCTATGTATATGTCCCCCTGTCAAGGATGATAATCGGATCTCCTCTTCCAACATGGGGATGTGTATTTCCCGTTGCTTCAATGTTGAGATCAGGGCTTTTGTTTTCCCCAAGATTTTTTGTTTTATGTGGGTTCATTTTCGTTTTGGGTTGCGATGGGTTATTATTGAGTCATTTTGGCCACGATAGGGCCAAGAACAACTCAGGAGTCAAATTCCCCAGTCAGAGTTGTGCATTGCTTGTCTTGCTGCATGTATGCAGTGGTTGGTATTCAGACTGTGTTGGAGTGGGAATGAAGGCTTGGTTTGCTTGATAAACTTGGTGTGTCTGGGAGCCACACAGACAGAGCTAGAGGGTTGGCTTTCTTCTCCACAACCCCTGAATAGCACTGGAAGGGAAGTCAGTGTTTGAGGGATTGTGTAGCAGAGAAGGGACTGATTTCCTTATGTTGGGTGTGTGTGGGTGTCCTAGAAGTTAGGCTAGTTTTGGTGTAGGTGTCCTTAGCTCTTCAATGATCTCACCAGCTTAGCATTCAGCTTTTCCCAGCTCCTTGATGGCCTGATAAACCCAACTGTGTTGGCTTGGCTGATTTGTGTATCCTTGGCTATGTGTAAGCCTGCTTGTTCCTTATTCCTTGGGGAATCATGCCCAGCTCAGGGGTGGCAGTGTTGCTGAGAGACTAAGGAGCACACTGGCCTATGGTTGGGTGGAACGTTGTAGCGACATAGCTGTTTGCGGGACGAATTCTTCACAAGATAAGTATTCTTGTCTATTACATCTCTGCAATTATATTTACTATTTAATGGATTACGATGAACATGTCGAATGCTTGAATGTATAGATTGCTTCCGCTGTATGTTAAATAATTATGCATCTCTGCATGTTTTTACTTCCAAGCATTTTATTTCAGTTTTTATGTATGCACATGTTCATGGGGCTAGTTGCCCGGATAGTTAAGGGTTTGGTAGCGTCCTCTTCGTTGGTCGGAGGGTCGGGGACATTATAGCTTGTGGTATCAGAGCTCATGTTGCAGCATGGGCCTGAATGGGCCGCGAAGAATCATTGACAGAGGCAAGTTTCCCTCCGCTCAGCAGGAAGAAATGAGAAAATGTGAATGACGGGAAAATTTCAAAGAAATTTTTCTAAGTGTGAAAAACATCGGATGGCTTAGGCTAAAGTCCATCCGATACGTCGGAGGACTTAGCCGAAAGCTTGTCCGATACACCAGATCACCGTAGCGGAAGTCCGCCCGACGAGAACCGGAAGGAAGAAAATTCGAAATTTTCCAAGTCTAAGTTTTGTCGGTGGTTTCGGCGGAGAGGAGCCGACGGTATTGGCTGGGGTAAGCCGAGACACAGCCGACGAGGAACCGCGGAGTAAAAAATTTTAAATATTTTTTTTAAAAGTGTTGAAATCATCGGAAGGCTTCAGCTTAAGACCGCTGATATGTTAGCTCAGATTAGCTGAAGACCGCCAAAAAGTCGGCTCATTTAAACGGAAGGACCTTGATGATGCCGAAGGAGGAAATGTAAAGAGCGCCGAAGCTTTCGGTTGGGAGAACCTGAAGGTCTCGGCTGGGCGGAGCTGAGGTGTCGGCAAAGCTCGCCGAAAGGGAGCCGACACGGCGGCAGAAAGAAGAAGAAGATACAAATAAAAATTTCTGGAAAATTTTGAAGTGTCAGAATCGTCGGAAGTCGATCGCTGAAGCAGATCCGAGGTGTTGGCAGGGATCTCGAAAAAATTTAGGTGATCGAGCAGTCGATGCGACGACGGATGAAGGAAGAAATTTTTCTGAAGTGCAGAAAACGTCGGAAAACTTTAGGTGATTGAGCAGCCGATGCGGCGGTGGATGAAGGAAGAATTTTTTTCGAAGTGTTGAAAATGTCAGAAAAATTTAGGTGATTGAGCAGCCGATGCGACAGCGGACGAAGGAAGAAATTTTTCCGAAGTGCATAAAACCTCGAAAAAATTTAGGTGATCGAGTAGCAGATGCGGTGGCAGACGAAGGAAGAAATTTTTTCGAAGTGCAGAAAACGTCGAAAAAATTTAGGTGATCAAGCAGCCGATGCGGCGGCGGACGAAGGGAGAAATTTTTCTGAAAATATTTCTAAGTACAGGAAACGTTGGAGAAATTTAGATGATCGGTCAGCCGATGTGTTGGAATATCGGCCCGAAACGTCGGAGAAATTTAGAGGATTGGTTCGCCGATGTGTGTCGAAAGCTAGAGGAAGATCGGCCCGAAACGTCGGAAAAATTTAGAGGATTGGACAACCAATGAGCGTCGGAAGACAGATGAAGTTCAGACCGCCGAGGTGTCGGAAGCAAAGTCCACTAGGGACCCGATACGTTGGATGGTTAATGGGGAAGAGACCTGATATGACAAAATAAAATTTTGAGTTTTCAAGTGGGATTTCTTAGGGGATTTCAGCAGTTTTTCAGTGGGATTTTTAGCAATTTTTCAATGGATTTTCAGGGCTGAAAAGGAAGAAAATTTTGTGTTTTGGGAAAAATTGTCATTTTATGATTTTTCCAGGAGAAGGTAAGTAATTTTGATTTATATAAATGTTATGCAGCTAACGGTTGTGTTACTAACACGTTTGCAGAATCATAGTCACCTTCAAGGGCAGTATTCCAAGTAGTGCGGTGGTAAAGTAAGTCGTGGTTCAGTTATGAGAACCTATGATGGATATGATGCTCGGGATTCCTACGAGCATGCACGAAATGCCATGGAAGAAAATGTCTGAGTTGGAAATTATGACATAGAGTCTAATGGAAGGAGATTCCAAGAGACACCTCCTGATATTGTAGCCACCATGAGAAGCTTGATTAAAGCCCAGGAAGAGCAGCATCAGTTGAATGCTGCTATGTTGCAGAGTTTGACAGACTTACAAAGAAAGATAGACTCTGGAAGGGGTACAGTAAAACCAGAAGGCAGTAAGAGTAGTACCAGGATAAGAAGAATGACTTCTAGTGGATCATCAGACTCAGAAGAATCCAGCGGGGATTCAAGCTCTTCTTCTCGCAAGGGAAAGAGAAAGAGGCACCATAGGGATCACTCTCGGGATGAATTTAAGAAGGCTAAACCTCCTACATTTGATGGTGACGTAAAGACTAAACAAGAGGCTGAATCTTGGCTTCTTGGGATAAAGAAAAAATTCCAAGTTCAGGATTATTCAGGAAACATGAAGGCAAGGGTTTCCATATTCAATCTGAATGGAAGGGCATCCATTTGGTGGGAACACTTCAAGCAAGTAAAGAGGATCAGTGAAAGGAGACTTAAGTGGAGACAGTTCAAGAAGTATTTTAAGCAGAAATACCTCTCTGACAAGTACTATGATGGCAAGATTAAGGATTTCCATGAGCTGAGATTGGGACAGCAGACCATGGAAGAGTATGCAAATAAGTTCTTGGAGCTGTTGAGGTATTTCAGGTACATCAAAGATGAAAAAGTGAAGGTACAACGTTTTCTGAGTGGATTGCCTTAGTCTTACAAAGACAAAATTGAGTTTTTTGAACCTAGAACTCTTGAAGAAGCAATAAGGAAGGCTAAGTATTACTATGAGCAAAGCAAATGTAAACTTGATTACCATAAGGCATGGAAGGACAAGAAGAATTAGAAGTTTGACCAAAGAAAGAAAGGTTTCAAACCCTCTAACTTCAGGATTCAGCAGAAACAGCCATCCCAAGCTGCAAGTAAGCCGGTTGGAGTGATAGGAGAAAAGCCTAAAGATCCACAACAAAATAGAGGACCACTCCAATGTTGCAAATGTGGAGGACTCCACATGCACAGAAATTGTCCACGCGAGAATGAGAGTGCAAGGCCAGTTTACAACCTTGAAGAAGCAGAAATAGTGGGTCAAGTAGCAAGGGCAGTCCCTAGGATTTATGCAGCAGTGGAGGACCGCCAGGCAGACCACTAGTCAACTGTGGTTGAAGTTGCAGATAATATTGTTGAGTAATCTGTTTGTATTTTTATTGACCCCGGTTCTACTCATAGTTACATTACTCCTAGAGTAGTGGAGATTTGTGTTTTTAAGAAAGTAAAGCATAGAAAATCTTGGTTAGTTCAGCTAGCCACTGGAACTAAGAGAAAGGTTGGTGAAGTGGTAGAGAAATGTCCATTGGTCATGAATGGATTGGTCACTTGTGTAGATATGAATGTTCTACCACTTGGTTCCTATGATGTTCTCATTGGAATGGATTGGTTAGAAGCTCACAGGGTGAAGCTTGATTGTTAAAATAAGACTTTTGAATGCATGGATGAAGAAGGGAACCCATTAGTGGTGAAAGGTATTCCAATGGTGATTTCAATACAACAGGTTTCAACAATGTAGTAGAAGAAGTTCTGTAGGAAAGGTTGCCAGTTGTATGCAGCTCATATTTTGGAGGCAACAGGGGATGAAACTCTTAGGTTGGAGGACTATCAGGTGTTACTGGAATTCAAGGATGTGTTTCTTGATGAGATTCCAGGGCTTCCTCCAAAGAGGGACATTGATTTCACAATTGAACTTGTGCTAAGAGAAGCACCAGTGTCCAAGACACCCTACAGAATGAGTACACCTGAGACGCTAGAACGGAAGATGCAACTGCAAGAGTTGTTGGAAAAGAAGTATATCAAGCCGAGTGTGTGTCCTTGAGGAGCACCAGTGCTATTTGTAAAGAAGAAAGATGGTACACTTAGGTTGTGTATTGATTATAGACAGTTGAACAGCGTTACTGTGAAGAACAAAAATCGTTTGCCTAGGATTGATGAACTCTTTGATCAAATGAGAGGAGAAAAGGTATTTTACAAGATTGACTTGAGGTATGGTTACCATCAGGTGAGAATCAAGGATGAATACATTCATAAGACAGCCTTCAGAACAAGGTATGGAAACTATGAGTTTGTAGTGGTACCATTTGGTCTCACAAATGCACTTGCTACATTTATGTGCCTTATGAATAGTGTCTTCAGCAGATATTTGGACAAGTTTGTTCTTGTTTTCCTTGATGACATTCTTATTTATTCTAAGAATGAGGAGGAGCATGAAGAGCATTTGAGGTTGACATTAAAATTGCTTCGGGAGCATCAGCTGTATGCGAAGCTGAGCAAGTGTGACTTCTATAGAGATAGAATTCAGTATTTGGGTCACATTATCTCAGAAGAGGGTACATCTGTGGACCCTGAAAAGATTGAAGCCATTATGAATTGGCCTACTCCAAGAAATGTGGCAGATGTAAGATCTTTTATGGGACTAGAAGGATACTACCGGAGATTCATTGAAATATTCTCCAAAGTTGCACATGCCATTACTTCTTTGCAAAAGAAGGGGAAAAGTTTGAATGCACATCGAGGTGTGAAGAAAGCTTCCAGCAGTTGAAAAATCTTCTCACCAGTGCACCAGTATTGAAAGTTGCAGATCTAGAGAAAGGTTTTGTGGTTTGTACCGATGCATGCGGACAAGGGCTTGGAGGAGTCCTTATGCAAGACAACCACGTGATATGTTACGAGTCATGAAAGCTGAAGGATCATGAGAAGAACTATGCCACTCATGATCTAGAGCTTGCAGCCATAGTACATGCCCTCAAGATGTGGAGGCATTACTTGATGGGTAGAAGATTTGAGCTCATGACAGACCATTGCAGTCTGAAGTATCTATTTGATCATCCTACTCTGAATGCTAGGCAAGCGAGATAGCTGGAGTTTTTATATGAGTTTGATTTTGAAATCAAGCACATAAAGGGAAAATAGAATAAGGTAGCTGATGCACTCGGTAGGAAGGTGCGGGAAATGCATGTGGCATCTGTTAGTATTTTCCAATCAGATTTGAGGCAGCAGATTGTTAATCGTACTGCTGGAGATGAATTGTATGAGCTGGTAAAAGACAAATTGCAGCAACAAAGTCTTGAGAAGAGGTATGAGGGATATAAATTAGAAGAAGATGGACTTCTTACTTATAAAGGCAGAATTTATATTCCAAATGTAACATATTTGAGGAGAGTTGTTATGGATGAAATCCATCAAGCTTCGTATTTTGGTCACCCAGGATACCAGAAGACAATTGCTACCGTCAGAAAACAGTACTTTTGGCCAGGAATGAAAAAGGACATGGCGGAATACATTTCAAGGTGCATGAAATGTTAGCAGGTAAAGGTTGAGCATCAACACCCGGCAAGTTTGTTGCAGCCTTTGCCAGTTCTAGAATGGAAATGGGAAGTTATTTCCATGGATTTTATTACGGGATTTCCAATGACTTGGAGACAACATGATTCCATCATGGTTGTGGTAGACAAGTTGACAAAGGCAACGCATTTTATACTGGTTAAGTCTACTCATAAGATTGATGACATTAAAAAGATATTCATGAAGGAGATTTTCAAATTGCATGGATTGCCTAAAGCAGTAGTCTTTAACAGAGATGTCAAGTTCACTTCCAATTTTTGGAAGGGGTTGTTTGCAGATTCGGGTACAAAGCTAAACTTCAGCACTGCATACCATCCTCAGACAGATGGGCAGACAGAGAGAGTTAATCAGGTGCTTGAAGATATGCTTCGCATGTACGTGATAGACAAACCAACCAAGTGGGAAGATTACTTACATTTGGTAGAGTTTGATTTTAACAATGGACATCAGGTATCCTTGGGGATGAGTCCATATGAAGGTTTGTATGGAAGAAGGTGTAGGACACCAGTGACTTGGGATAATCTCGTGAACAGGGTTGTGCTTGGTCCTGAATTGCTCAAGGAGATGGAGCAAGAGGTTGTAAAGATCGGGAAAAATCTGAAAGCAGCACATGACAGACAGAAAATCTATGCAGATAAGCATAGGGTGAACAGGGAGTTCAGTGTTAGGGATCATGTTTACCTCAGAGTGAAGGCAAACAAGAGTTCCTTGAAGCTTGGGAGTTGTGCCAAGCTGTCACCAAGATATTGTGGGCTGTTTGAAGTGTTTGAAAGAATAGGGCCAGTTCCATATAGACTTGCATTGCGTGCTAGCACTAGAGCTCATAATGTTTTTCATGTTTCTTTGCTTAAGAAATATGTACATGATCCTAACCATGTGATAAATTGGGATGTGATTTAGGTGGAACTCGAGGGAGAGTTCCAAATTGAGCCAATGCGCATCCTCGACAGGAAGGTCACAATGCTCCGGAACCGAGCCATAGGACTGGTAAAGGTGCAATGGGAGCACTACAGACCTGAATAGGACACGTGGGAGATGGAGGATGCCATGCGATTGGCACATCCATTTTTGTTCAATTCTGTGGAACAGTGAGGTGGTACCAGTGTAGCATTTTGTTCAAATTTTGTAAATCACTGAGGACAACGCTATTGAAGGGGGAGGGGAATGTAACACTTTGGTTTTGACCCCGTTTGCTTTAAATGTATATGATGAATATATTGTAATTGATCGTGGTGTGGAGCTAAAGGCAAAAGCCCCACCAACGATTTGTTTGTGTCATGTTTGGGTAATAGAAATCTTTGCCAATGGTATATCATGATATACAACACATTATAGTTTTGGCATGATGTAAATATGCATTTTAATTAAAATGAAACCCAACCAGCTATGTCAATGCAACCATAATGAAAAGGGCATGAATTTCCTAAGGATAAGGAGGGGGAATTATTAAACTTTGAGCATGTGGGGAAAATCCATGTGTCAGCTGTTAAACCCCTTTTGACTTACTCACGTTTCCTTGTCTCATCAGTCAACTACCACATTAAAAAATTATGTTGTTAGTTGGGGTAGTTATTGTTGGGCGGGGGTGTGTGGCAGGAATGCCAGTCCTTTCTCACATGCACACTCCACCAGCAGACTCTTTCACTTCATGTGGGAAAGAAAAACAAGAGCAACTGGATTCTTTCATTCTCGTCCATCCTCACGCAGAGAGATGGTCATTCTCTCTTCTTCTCACTCATAGGTTGGGATTCTTCATCGTTTTCCTCACGCAGAGAGCTGGGGAAGTTGTTTTCTGTCATCCACGATTTTTCCTGTGAATGAGCTATTCATGTTCTAGGGTGTGTATGTATTTTCCTCACCGATTTGTGGTTCTATGTATATGTCCCCCTGTCTAGGCTGAGAGTCGAATCTCCTCTTCCAACTTGGGGCTGCGTATTTCCCGTTGCTTCAATGTTGAGATCGGGGCTGTTATTTTCCCCATGATTTTTGGTTTTATGTGGGTTCATTTTCATTTTGGGTTGCTGTGGGTTATTATTGAGTCGTTTTGGCCACGATAGGGCCAAGAACGACTCAGGAGTCAAATTCCCTAGTCAGAGCTGTGCATTGCTTGTCTTGCTGCATGTATGCAGAGGTTGGTCTTTGGACTGTGTTGGAGTGGGAATGAAGACTTGGTTTGCTTGATAAACCTGGTGTGTCTGGGAGCCACACAGACAGAGCTAGAGGGCTGGCTTTCTTCTCCACAACCCTTGAATAGCACTAGAAGGAAAGTCAGGGTCTGAGGGACTGTGTAGGAGAGAAGGGATTGATTTCCTTATGTTGGGTGTGTGTGGGTTTCCTAGAAGTCAGGCTAGTTCTGGTGTAGGTGTCCTTAGCTCTTCAATGAGCTCACCAGCTTAGCATTCAGCTTTTCCCAGCTCCTTGATGGCCTGATAAATCCAACTGTGTTGGCTTGGCTAATTTGTGTATCCTTGGCTATGTGTAAGCCTACTTGTTCCTTATTCCTTGGGGAATCATGCCCAACTTGGGGGTGGCAGTGTTGCTGAGAGACTAAGGAGCACACTGGCCTATGGTTGGGTGGAACGTTGCAGCGACATAGCTAGTTGCGGGATGAATTCTTCACAAGATAAGTATTCTTGTCTATTACATCTCTGCAATTATATTTACTGTTTAATGGATTGCGATGAACATGTTGAATGCTTGAATGTATAGATTGCTTCCGTTGTATGTTAAATAATTATGCATATCTACATGTTTTTACTTCCAAGCATTTTATTTCAGTTTTTATGTATGCACATGTTCATGGGGCTAGTTGCCCGGATAGTTAAGGGTTTGGTAGCGTTCTCTTCGGCGGTCGGAGGGTCGGGGACGTTACAGTTACGGTGCTTATAAAGTGATATATATATATATAGAATCTTAAAGAAGTTAGGCTTTAGTATTTTACACAAACAAACTTCAGCGTCACAAATTGTGGCTTTACACAATCAAACTCACAAATTGTAAGTTTACACAATCAAACTCCTCACAAACTCTTCACGTTTTAAAATTTACTTGATGCCTTTGAGGGTTGAATGCCATGATTAAAAAATACCATCAATGAGAAATAATTGAAATGGGAAAAGCATTTGAAAAATACATGACTAAAAAGGAATGGGATAATTCAAAACATATCATAGTTTTGATGATGTAAGAATGCAACCCTATGCTTTGAACATTGTAAGCCTAGGATTTACATATGTCATTATTCCTTTGAAGTTCAATTATTGATGTGAATATTTGTTCATAATGGTTCACGAACATCAGAAAAATCCAAACTATTTTCTCAAACACAGTTGGATAGGGAAATTTCAACAAGACCATACCATTCAATTAGTAAAAAAGTATATTTAAACCCACAAAAATTTGAAAGAGTTGGAATATGAAAGAAGAGAATACTGAAAAAGTGTACCAAGTGGAAAGGTTGTCCTCCAGTATCCTTCATATTTGATTTTATCCTGAATAAAATTTGTTAGACTCTCCATATAAAAGGTTACGCTCCATTTTACGAGATTTTAAAATTAAAATATGGACCATTCACTACATACACCCAACTATCTGGCCAAGAATAAACTATCTACCCTAATTTAGACTTGGTATATGGCTTCACTGGAACCATTTTCTCCTTAGTATTGCCTCTATATATTGCAACCAACACTCTTTATAGACTCATGTTCACACTCACAATGATTAAGTTCATAGTATAACTTCCAATAATTCATGAGTTTATTATAGACTCTTTTGAAACATAAAATATATGGGATTCCTGGATGGTGAAAGGGTTACTAGTCTCATTGATGTACTCTCAATATAGGGAGATTCTAACCAAGCTCTCTTTACCAATGCTTCTGGTTAAATTTGGAGAGTGGATAGGGTTGTTCTTTCTTGTTGACCTTATAGGTGTTGTAGAAAATTCAGATCCAACTTCCTTTTCATTTTGATAGCATCAGTTTCATAGCATAGAAGAATGGAAGAAATTGTTTTTTTCCAGGAATGAGGTAGAAAATGGGATCAAAAGAATTCCTTCAGTCAAAACAATGCATATTGAAGGGCTATAAGCATAATATTTTAAATGTGGGAAAAACCTCCACAATCAGTGAAAATCACCACTATCAATCACTGTCGTACCTGATATGCTTCTTCATAATTTAAAGCTTCTCGTTGAGTCTCATCTTCTGCACCTCGATTCTGAAATATATTCCAAGGTCGCATGGGGGCTTGTTTTCCAAATTTGTTCTGTATTATTAATTGGTTAAGAATTGATATGGAAAACGTATGGCTACTCCTTCTCTAAAGGTATCTGTGGATGACAAATATCATTTTTCAAGGGAACATCATAACATTTTTAAAATAACACATGAGAATATTTTGAAGAAATACAACATTTATTTAATAAAAAAATATCTAAGCTAAGAAAGGAAAATAATCAAAGTAAACAGTGACAAACCAGTGTACAATGCATCTATCATCGATTAGAGAGGAGCATTGGTTTGGATCCCAATTGATATATTTAAAAGCGTTGACATCTAAATCGAGTGTTAAGAACAAAATGACCAGTACACTACCCTACAAACTACCACCATTCCTTACGTTTCTCCCTCGTTTACCACATCTCCCTATGTTATCAATCATAAAAGATGCGGACTTCCCCATTTCCATGTGCAGAAAATTGAAGCCAAAAGATGTTCCCCTCCAAAATGGGTTTCATGTTGTTACGGGAGATAAAGAATGTGATAATTGGAGCATCACAGATGATGAAAATAGGGCAAATGGAGAAATTATGGCCAATAATGAAAACAAATGTAAATAGACAAGTTAGGGTTCGGGATGAAAACAAGGTAAATGGAGAAATTAGGGTTCAAGATGGAAACAAAGCAAAGGGAATTCTTAGAGAAACAATTCTGCAAACCAGGGAACCAAAGGACTTTTTGGTTGAAACTAATGTAAAATTCTCTGAAGTGACAGAAAAACACTTGAAACCAATGCATGCATTATGTGTTACCAATTTCCAGACCAATAACAGATAAAAGATTACCATTGACCTCCTCTTAGGCGTAGAGTGTTGTCTCCATTAGATAACATCAAACCAGAAGACTTAGAGGGTTACTACATAGTTGAGGACGAGTGGATACCACCATTGCAACACATAAATCCACCTTTCACTTCTACCTTCGGCCTCGTTCTCATTGAAGTGAATGAATAACCAGTGCACGTGGATATCATAATCCACCAGTTGCACTTGCTCCAAATAGATTTCTAGATTTTCCTCTTTGCTCACATGCACCTGTGCATAAAGTCTCTCATCCAGGAAGATCGTGAAAAAAAAACACAAGGGATTAAAAAATGAAGAAGCCAAGAGTCTGTTGAAGGAAATTAATTTTCAATGCAACCAAATCTATAAAAAAATACCTATTGAAGATGGCATCCAACTGGATTATTCCTCTGTTTTCCATCACTCACATCCAAGGACTGAAACCCATCTTCAGAAATAGGAGAATTGATCGGTTGGATTAGTTCAGTATTTATAGGAAGTCGTAATCAAAGAAGAGAGTCGCCATTATCTAAACATGCAAACCCTTCTTTGCTGAATGAAAACCAGTAACACAGACACCTTGTACACCATCCATTTGGGTCATTATACCAATGGTTTCTTCTCTACCATCCAGCAATGGTTTCTTCTCCATTGGGAATAACAAGCTTTAGCTTAGAGGCAAACTGCCTGAAGGAACATCTCGATAATTTGACCCAGGAATAGATGAAGAAACCCACAGAAGACTGAGCAGGAAGAAAACAGAGCTCCTAGACCTTTCCCAAAAAACACCTACCGGAGTTTGGCCACTCATTTTATCCAAAACCTAGCAATAATCAACAAAAAAAAACACACAAGATTTAAAACGTGAAGGGAAAAATCTGCAATATGGGAAAACCCTACAGAATGCATACACATAAAACTTCAAGAATCCAAACTCGAGAAGATAAGAAGATATTGATAACCTTCGATGCTTGAGTGAGTCGATCACCACTCTCATCAACTGATATGCTTAGCACCAACTTCTGCACCTTAATTTCCCACATGGGGTTTTTAAGTTTCTTCTCCGCTGCCTGAAAACAAAGATCATCATGAGCTCAAAATGAAACGCCTAATGGTAGTCATGGCCATGAATATCTCAAGTGGAAATAGAGAACGGTTAACTACTATTGTTGCAAATATACAATTTTAAATAACAATCTTAGCCTCCTAACTGTTACAAGCCCTCTTAAACAAAAACAACATGGGCAGGAAATACTTAGGTAAGAAGAACAAATCATTTCTCCTTTGTTGGTTCCCGCCGACTGCAAACCCACCTCAAACCCATGACCAAATCCATAAAAACGGTGGAAAAAAGCGCTATGCACCAAAGAAAACACCCTCCTCCAACACTGCTATGCACTAGAGAAACCGCCCTCCTCTAACACTACAAACCCACCACAAACCCACAACCAAACGATATGCAAAAATGCTATGCAGCATCACGCAGGCATATGGCAGAGGCACTGGCAAAAATTTACAATAAATAATGCCTCATGATATTGGATATTTATATACTAAATAAAAAAAACCCTTTTACCCTTAATATAGCACCAATATATTGGTTTAGGATTTTTTGATTTTTAATGCCCCAATATGAACGAGCGTTATATCATATTGGTCCCTAAGTGACGCCCCCATGAAACTAGTGCTCATTGTGCATGGAGTCATATATGTTAAGAAATGATAACATTGTTGTTGCAAAGGAATTTAAACAGAGGCATGCTATCTACTTCTTCAGAGTAAAAAAAACTAGTTGTTTGCTGATAAAAGAGGAATTTAGAAACAATCCATTAATATTGGCATCTAATAATAATGAATCCAATATTAAATTTAAATGAATAGTTTGCAAATACTTGAAAGAAAAGGATCATAGCATATGAGTATGAATTCTAACCCAATATAGACTCATTCAAGTATGAAAAAGATAACATAATCAAAAGATTAACTGCAAACACATTCACATAAAGAAAGGGAAAGTACAGATTGCAAAGTGAATAACACAAGAATATCTGTAAAATGCCTACTCGGTTCTGAAATTTTATTAACTTTGAAACTTTCTTACAAAAATAGTTCTTTCTCACGGGTTCCCACCCTCAATACATTACAAAATGTTGCTTAAATACAAAAATTCTCCTAATTATTTCTTTGCTGAAAATAGGTAGAAATTTGTCATTCTAACTCTTAACTAACTAACTGCTTCAGAAATTTATTACAAAATTTAAACGACTAGTCTTCAATAACTCTTGAAGTTCCTTCATTGGTACAACTTGTATTTTTTTTTGCCTAATTTTTCCATTGTTTTTCCATTGATCACTGCTTGGAAACTCCAAATTGGCCATTTCTTTAGCTAGCACCCATAGATCTACATTGTCCACATATGAAATTGCTGGCAATTGAGCACAAATAGCTACGAAAGTATCAATTATCTAAAAATCTACTGATAACTTTTCAATTACTGTTTTTCCTGATAAGGATTGTTGCATGTCTTCAAACTTTCCGTGATCTAACCTGCATCTGACCAATTGAGCTTGATATTCAACTTGAGACAATAATTTACCATTTTCTTCCCAGAAGGAAGGTAAACCCTTTTGAAACAATGGTGTGAATGACCCTATAAACATCGTCACTTGATGCTGCATGATATCAATTTTGTCTTGGACAGTGTCTAGATGCTGATGCTTCCAAACTACCTTCCTTACCAAAGTAATTGCTGAGATCCTGTCCTTTATTCCCATTGCTTTCAAGTCATCTTTTGATAAACCGTTTAGAAAATTCACTGTATTATTGGTTGTATCTATGGGTTTTTTATTCGGAACCTCTTTTACTATTGTACAACTCTGCATTGCAACATATATGACAATCTCCTTATCCATAATGTAGTTTAAGTAAGGTCTACGTTTATAGCCTTTGTAATGATCATGTCCCATATTAAATGCGTTGCTCCCTGTAATGGCAATTGTCCAGTCAATTGCTTTGTCAATTTATCATTTTTTTTGAGGAGGTCTCTACATTTATTTTCCAGCACTTTCCTTTTTTCATCCATAATTAGAGCTGCATTTTCCAAGTTTTTGTTTTGGTTTTTAAGGCCAACAATTTCCAAATCCCTCAAAGTCACCTGGGACATGGCTTGCACAATAGATTCTTCATTTTATTGTGCAACATGTTGAATTACCTGTGCCTCAGGCTCTTTGTTTTTATCTTCAATTTATTTCTTTTTATCATCAATCCCTTTCTCCAAAGCATATTGTTTTTCTTTTAAAACTTTTACATCCTCCATCAAAAGAGACTTTTCTTTTTCCCACACTTTTCTCTGATCAACAAACTTCAAAGTTTTGGCTTTACAGTTACTTAACTCATCAGTTAGTAGCTCTTTTTCTCTTTCTAATTCAGTCAACTCTGACGCTTGAATAATATGTGTAGCAGGGATTTTTAATTTCTTCTTCAGCAATTGAATGGTGTTTTCTTTTTCTGCAAGAATTTTTTGTGTAGCTTCTCCCTTGTTTTCTTTGTTGTCGATTGCTAACAATTCCCCTTTGATATTCTTAATTTGATGTTGGTGGGCCTTATTTTCCAGTTTCTCCTTCCTTAGTTGATCTCTATTTTTGCTTTGGTGGACTACATCCTGGACACTTTTAGAGTATCCTTCAACAAATCACCATATATTACTTCTACAGTCTATTTATGCAAGTGAATCATATCTAAGATTGGAATATCTTCTAGATTCAATCTCATTTTTTCCACCCTGGTTTTAGTAGCCACTGCTAAATTCAAAGTATTTTTGGCATGGTATTTAACAATGACTAAAGAAACACTTTTACTAGACATATTTCTGACATCTACATATAACTTTAAAGACTCATCTAATGTTGTTTCTTTATTATCTTTGTATTTATCAAACAATTCAGCCCTAGATTTAAATCTATTAGTTGATCCTTTAGGAGTCTCTAAGAATGCATATTCTTTTATCTCAAAGGAGGGTCCTTTGACCTTCATTTGATTTTTTCTTGCCTTCAGTCTTAACCACTTCACTAGCTCTCCTTCATATCCAGTCTTTTGTTTCTTGTTGTTTCTAAACTTTCTTCTTGCCTTGTTTCCATTGCATCTGAGAAAGTTCTTCTACCAGTCATCTTTGAATGGATTGCAATGGGGGTAATTACCTTTGTTGTTGGAATCATAGCCAATGGATCATGTTGTGTGACACTTACATCCTATACTAGATATGTAGGATCTTGTTGCATATCCTCTTCATTCTTCATTACTGAGGGATAATATGACCAATTTGCTTTCTCGGCTAAAACCTCAACTAGGCTTGGTGTTCAAAAGGCTTGTTCTTGTTTATCTGTCTTCTTATTGAGATAATATGATGGGGATCATAGTTTATTGTTGTAGCTGTTTGAAATCCCATCTCTTTAAGCAAACTTTCTATCACAGGAAGTGCAACCTTTTTTTATGATGAAGGGTCTAATCACCCAAGGATATTTTATCTCTGAAGATTTTCTAAAACTGATGAAATGCTCATTTTCAACTATCATCTTTTGTCTCACCAAATCCAAGTAGGAAATCCTAGGAGTGAGGAAGGCTAGCATAATATATGGTTCATGAGAAAATCCATATACTCTGATAATTGTATGCTCTTCCACTAAAAACCAATCTCCTATCTTTCTGTCTAGTGAAAACTTTAGGGCTTCCTTCATTATTGGTAGTACCTTGGGTAATTTATCCTACACAAATACCTTGTAGACTTCTTCCATTAAGAAATTCATATACTTTAAGAAATTACTGTTGATTTCATTTGTTAGGGCCATCTCTGACAACTGTGAATTCTCCTCATTAAAGAACAGGAACATTATGATTAAATAAGACTGAAACTTGAAATGTTTTGTGTTGTGGAAATTCACTAGCTCATAGTGAATACTCTTAGCCAAGAATTCATCAAATTTAAGGCATACCGACTAGGAAGACTGTGACTCAAACTGACTTGTGCTAATTCTAAATAATATACTCATTAGCAGCTCAGTAACATACCTATTAGTATCAAGAACTAAAAATTGACTCATCAATGAAATAACCAGCTTAGTTTCGTCATTGAATAGGTTAACATCTACAGGAAAAGAGTGGTTCCGAAGAGACACATTTGACTTGAAGCAAGTGGTGAAAAATGCTTGCTTATGTTCTAGGGCCACTTCACGAAAGGATTGGAATAGATTTTCTTCATTAAAAGCTTCTCAATTTAGGGTAAATGTAGAAGGGACTGAAAGTGATTCCCGGATGACTAAAGCATTAATAGGAAACATAATTTTAGATTGGGTCAAGTCCATGACCACTATTTCATAGGAGGAATGGTTAGAATCACGCCGCTCAACAAAATATGGAAAATTGGGGGTTTGTTCTGGACAAAAAAAGTAAAAATGAGACCTAAAAACACCATGTAAATCTAAACCCTGGTCCTTAAATGTTTCTATCTGGGTTTTCAACTGGTTAACAGTGCCAACGGAAAACAACGTTTCAAATATATCACAATTTATGTCTTCAAATACTTACTCAACTTTTTGTAACTCTAAAACCCAAGCTTCTATTTCTCTTCCATTGTCCATACTTAAAATATTTTTTGACAAGTAAAATGTGGCATACCTGGTAAACCGATGACTAGACGAATATTTGTCTGACCTAGCTTCGTCCACAGAAAGAAATGCTCTTCTTCTCAAATGTGCAACAAGACAAACAGGTTTCATCCATGTGCCTTTACCTTTTATATTATTTTCAAAGTGGAATATTATACTTATCTTCTTAAGATTCTCTATGCTAAGCTAGATTATCAACATTCAATCCAATTTCACAATAATAATAGCATACAGAATCACTAAAAGAAACAGTATCACAAGATCAACATAGATTTACCCAGGGAAAACCCTAAAGGGAAAATCCCAACAAGAAAAGCTTCCTCAATATAGATGATCAAAAAGATAAAAGATAAGACTTCAGACTGGTCCTTCTGCTCCTTGCAGATAAGACTCTCCCTCTCTCTCATGCGCTACACAAGTGTGTGTCTCTGTGTTACAAATGAGGAGCACCTCCCTCTATTTATATTCTTCCACTCACTTAACTTTTCACTCAACCAAGTCGGCCCCACTAAACTTGACTGGGCTGAATTCTCTAGGAGGACTCAAAACAACGTATTATTATATTCCGGAGGGTGCTAATGACCCGACTTACAATGGAAGGTTTTCCTCATGACTCTGTACTAACCTAATGCAATAATATCTTCCTGAAGGAGGAATAATAACATCTTCGAAAGGTTGCATCAATAAAATACATTTAGAATATTCTTCGAAGTTACAATAATTCAACACTCCCCCTTAACGAGAAGGGTATTCTACAACAACAACAACAATAGTAGGAGAATGAGAGAGAGCATCTTCAACATCATCAGGGTGATACATCTATAAATCATTGGAATCTTTTTCATCATCTTTGACATATAGTATTCATCTTTAATTTCAGCAGTAGCAACACTTTGATCGTTCGATCGACAACATCATCATCAACATTTTAATATTTTTCAATCAGCAACGTCATCATCAACGATACTTTGACCTTTCGATCATCATCATCATCAACAACAATACTTTGAGCAACATCATCAACAACATCATCAGCAATACTTTGATCTTTCGATCAGCAATATCATCATCAATACTTTGAGCATCATCAACAATACTTTGATCTTTCGATCAACAACATCATCATCATCAACAACAACCTGCAATCCATAATATGAAGACGAAAGTCTACGGATCACTTTAGGACTTAAGTCCAGGGATTATACAATCCTACCACATTCTCAAGGACCGAAGTCTCCGGATACTATTATGGCATAATCACTCCCTATCACTTTAGGACATAAGTCCAAGGATGATGCAATCCTACCACATTCTCGAGGACCGAAGTCTCCGGATACTATTACGGGATAATCACTCCCTATCACTTTAGGACTTAAGTCCAAGGATGATGCAATCCTACCACATTCTTGAAGACTGAAGTCTCCAAATACTATTACGGGATAATGACTCCCTATCACTTTAGGACTTAGGTCCAAGGATTATGCAATCCTACCACATTCTCGAAGACCGAAGTCTCCAGATACTATTATGGGATAGTCACTCCCTATCACTTTAGGACTTACATCTAAGGATGATGCAATCCTGCTTCTTTCTCGGAGACATAAGTCTATGGATCACTTTAGGACAAGTGTCGAGGGATGATACAATCCCACTTCTTTCTCGGGGCCAAATTTCTACGGATCACTTTAGGACAAGTGTCCAAGGATGATACAATCCCACTTCTTTCTTGGAGACAGAAGTCTACAGATCACTTTAGGGAAAGTGTCTAGGCATGATAATCCCACTACAGCATCACTTCTCCCCCTTTAGGGGAAGGTATTTTCAAACAACACCAATCTTGTCTCGAAAGTATTCAAAATTTATTCGGGACAGAGGCTTTGTCAACACATCAACAACTTCATCGGTACTCACATACTGGAGCTTTATGGCTCCCTTATGTATCATATCTCGAATGTAGAGATAACGGATTTTTATGTGCTTCCATTTATCATGGAACACTGGGTTCTTTGTCATATTTATACAACTCTGGTTATTACATAGAATCACTGTGGTATCCAACTCTAGGTTAAATAGATCTGACATCAGCTTCCAAAGCCATATGGATTCGCAACTAGCAGAGCAAGTTGCTATGTATTCTGCTTCAACTGTGCTAAGAGAAACACTGGACTGTTTCCTGCTTAATCATGAAATCATAGGAGACCCCAGACTAAAACATCCACCCGATGTGCTTTTTCTGTCTGAGACACTTCCAGCCCAATCTGCATCTGTATATCCATACAATCTGTAGTCATGGTTTCCATCATAGTATAGACCAAAGTCTATATTTCCTTTCAGATATCTCATCACATGTTTTGCAGCTACCAGGTGAACATGTCTAGGTTGAATTAGATACTGACTCAAGGTGTTCACAACAAAACAATTGTCTGGTTTGGTATTTGTTAGATACATCAACGACCCAATAATTTGTCTGTATTGAGTCACATCCACTAATTTTGATGATTCATCAACCATCAACTTCAGGTTGGTATCCATGGGTGTGGCCATGGCTTTACATTCCAACATATGAAATATTTTCAAAATTTCTAGTACATACTTTTTCGATTGAGAAATATTCCTTATGGACTTTGCCACACTTCCAGACCTAGAAATAGTGCATTAATCCAAGGTCTTTCATCTCAAATTCCTCAGCGATATTCTCCTTGCATTCTTTAATATGTTTCTCATTCCCTGTCAGGAATAGGTCATCCACATATAGTAATAGTATGACAAGTTCATCTTCTATAACCTGGAAGTAAAGGTTAGGATTGTCTTTACTCTTGGTAAAGTCCAAGTTCATCAAGAAACTATCTATCCTTCCATACCAAGCTTTAGGAGCTTGCTTCAGGATGTACATGGACTTCTACAACTTACATATGTGAGTCCGTCTGTCTTAAACTTCAAATCCGTGTGGTTGTTCTATGTATACTTCTTCCTCAATCACACCATTCAGGAAGGCTGTCTTTACAGCCATCTGGTGTAAATTCCACTTCATCATGGATGCAAGTGCCATGATGGCTCTGATCGAAGTATACCTTGCTATTGGTGCAAATATTTCTTCATAATCAATTCCCTCTTTCTAAGAGAAACCTCTAGCCACAAATCTTGCCTTGTATTTCTCTATACTTCCATATGTTTTATCTTGTATATCCACTGGGAAGATACCACACTCTTTCCTTTTGGTTTGGGAACTATATCCCACACATCATTCTTCATTATTGACTGGTATTCTTCTGTCATTGCTTCTTCCCATTCTTTCTTCTGTACAACATCTTCATAGTTTGTAGGTTCTTGATATACAAGATCGCACATTAAAGCCACATAGTTGGAAAATGGCTTGGGCTTCTTGATTATCCTTGTGGAGCCTTCTGGAGCTCCATATCTTTCTGCTTCTTGTATAATTTCTCTTTCCCAAGAAGGCTTTATCTTCCATGATATCTCCATCGTGGGAGGTTCTTATGGTTCTGTCATATCATGATCTTCAGGTGTTTCATCTTCAGGGAGGAATGTAGCCTCTACATTTCCGGGAGGTGCATCTTCCTCATATACTTCTTCATGTTGACATTTTATGGATCTCTTGAGAGCTGCTTCTTCATCGAATGTCACATCTCTACCAATTTCCATGTGATGGAATCCAAGAATGTAAATTCTGAATGCCTTGGATCCTCCACATTATCCAACAAATATTCCCTTCTTTCCGGAATGGTCCATCTTGGTTCTTTTCTCTTTTGGTATGTGAACATATACTGGACAACCGAATATGTTGAGGTGACTCACTTCAGGCTTATTTCCCTTGAACTTCTCCTCCAGAGTCTTGAATCCAAGGGCACTGTGAGATATTCTATTTTGTACATAGACAACAATTCTTCCTGCTTCTACCCATAGATGCATTGGAAGATCTTGATCATATATCATTGTCTTCGCCGCCTCCATGATGGTTCTGTTCTTTATTTCCACAACACCATTTTGTTGAGGATTGTAGGGAGTATTTAGTTCCCTCTTGATTCCATCATATTTACAAAAGGCTTCAAATTCTTTTGAAGTATATTCTCCGCCATTGTCTGATCGAAGTGTCTTGATTATTTTGTCTGAAAGGTTTTCTATCAAGGATTTGAATTCCTTGAATTCTTCAAACACTTCGTTCTTTGATTTCAAGAACTATATCCATTTATTTCTTGAATAGTCATCAATAAATGTAATATAGTATTCAAAACCACTCAAGGATGTGGAGGACATTGGAACGCATACATCTGAATGAATTAATTCCAACGTACCTTTAGTTTTTGTTTCACTCTTTGGAAATGGATTGTTTATATTTTTTCCTTTTGCAAATCTTTTGGAAATGCCTTCATATTTGATCTTCAAGTCTGGTAGTCCCGTCACTACTTTGTTCACACGAGGTAGTGCTTTGTAATTTATGTGGGAAAGCCTCCTATGCAACAGTTCACTAGGGTTAGTGTTCTCATGAACAAGGGTTGTTTCTAAATGTCTCTTGAGTTTATATAGGCCTCCTTCTTCTTCATCGATGACAACTGTATCTTCAAGTGACTTTCCTTTGGGCCACATGAGTACTTCTCCATCTATGAATGAAACTCTATATCCTTCGTATCTAATCCTGAGATAGAAAGTAAGTTCTTCATTAGACCTGGTACATATAAAACTTCCCTCGTCTTCAGGGTATTTCCTGAATCAAGCTTGTAGCTTGCTTCACCAATTCCTTTGATTGGATATTTATAGTCATCTCCTAGAGATACTTTCTGAGGAGAGTTCGTTTCTTCAAGTTTCAAAAGAATTTTATTTTGTCCCATGAGGTGCTTTGAAGTACCACTATCAATAAGCCGTGTGTCTTCTCCAGGTGTTACAGACCCAGAGAGTGCAGAGAATAGTACATACTCTTCTGCATCTTCTTCTCTTGTTTTATTTCTCCGAGGTCCTTCTTCTTCTTCTTCTTCATCCTCGTCTTCAGCTAGATGTGCATGATGCATTTTGTTGTTGTTCCTCTTCTTGTATTCTTCTTTCTTCAAAGGACAATTTCTGGAAATGTGTCCTACCTTATCACAATTGAAACATTGAAAGTTGGAGTAGTCCCTCTTTGGGAAACTTTCTCTTGTTCTTTGGAACCTTCTGGGAGGTTGAGACTCCTTGTGGTTTCCCCTCTTGAAGTTGGGTTTACTTCTTCTTTTCTTGGTATGGGTGGCTAGGGCTTGATCATATTCCTTTAGTAGAGATTCTCTATTGGCCACTCTAGCTTCCTCTTGAATACAATCTCCCCATACAAGATCAAACTTCATGCTTTCCTTTCTGGCACACATAGTTTGGATGAATGAATCCCACGGTCTAGTGAGACCATTGAGAGAAGTCATAACCAACTCATATTCATCAAGGTTATCTCCAATGGCTTCTAGTTGTTCCTTGAACTGGGATACCCTTGTGAAATAGTCATGGCTTCTAGTGTTCCTTGATAGAGTCAGCAATAATCCTTTGTGCCCTAATTAGATCCTTCTTGTGCTTCTCCTTAGCTTCCGCCTCATCGGGTTCTGCAACTCATTCCTTGATTTATTTGTCAAGATCATTCTCCTTGAGAATGAGGCCAATTATGTATTTCCATGCTTGGAAATTCTCTATGCCTTCTAGTTTGTCCTCAATCTTGATGCTTGGGGCCATCTTGTCAGGAGATTGCAAAATATTGAAATTCTCGAAAATGAGAAACTGATATTACCAAGAGATATGCTTGATTGAGGCGAGTTGACTGGTGTGCTTGGTTTCTGGAGATCTCAAGTCTTCACCTTTCAAAACTGGCTTGCGATATTCTGCAGTACAGTTTTCTAGTTTTTTGGATTCTTGCAGTTTTTTGGTCCAGTGTCAAACTAGGGTTTGACTTTCTTAAAGAGATACCCACTCAAAAACTTCGATCCCAGGCTCAGTGGATGCGCTCTAGGAGGGCATAACTTTCTATGCAGTCAGATCTTCAAAAATCAAAATTTTATCCAAAACCCTAATTTCTTGTAAGAGAGGGAGAGAGGGATTTTTCACCTTGTGAAAGTTGTCCTATTCAGGTTAGCTCTGAAACCATGTTAAGATTCTCTATGCTAAGCTAGATTATTAGCATTCAATTCAATTTCACAATAATAATAGCATACATGATCACTGAATGAAACAGTATCACAAGATCAACACAGATTTACCTTGGGAAAACCCTAAAGGGAAAAACCCAACAAGAAAAGCTTCCTCAATATAGATGATAAAAAATATAAAAGATAAGACTTCAGACTGGCCCCTTCTCCTCCTTGCAGATAAGACTCTCTCTCTCTCATGTGCTACAAAAGTGTGTGTCTATGTGTTACAAATGAGGAGCGCCTCCCTCTATTTATATTCTTCTGCTCACTTAACTTTTCACTCAACCAAGTCAACCCCAGTAAACTTGTCTGGGCCAACTTCTCTAGGAGGACTCAAAACAACTTATTATTATATTCTGGATGGTGCTAATGATCCGACTTACAACATAAGGTTTTCCTCATGACTCTGTACTGACCTAATACAATAATATCATCTTAACGAAGGAATAATAACATCTCAGAAAGGTTACATCAATAAAATACATTTAGAATATTCTTTGAAGTTACAATAATTCAACATATATTTGATGCAACTTCACAGGTGAATATTTCTTTGTCCATAGATCTAATCCATCTTTACTCTGAGTCGTCGATCTTAATTGCTGATTAATCTTCTGTTTCTAACTTCGCTGCCCTGCATGTCTGTTATCTTCCCTATACTTTTCAACAATGTGTCCTTTAACAACCCTTGATCTTATTCCTTGCAAATTTCAACCATTGATGGACTTCAACATTTACACAATTGTAACACCCCGGTTGTGACCCCGATGCATTAAATATACATGATATATATATATATATATATATATATATATATATATATATATATATATAATTAATCATGGTGTGAAGATAAAGGCAAAAGCCCCACCATCGATTTAGTTTTGTTATGTTTCGGCGATTGGAATTGTTGAAGATGGTGTATCGTGAGATATGACACATATTGGTCTTGGCATCATGTAAATATGCATTTTTAATTAAATGAACCCCAACCAGCTATGTCAATGCAACTATATTGAAAAAGGGCATGATTTTCCTAAGGATAAGGGGGAGAATTGTTAAACCTTGAGCCCATGGGGAAAAGCCATGTTTCCACCACATATTAAATGCTTCTGCTGTTAGTTGGGGGCATTTATTGCTAGGTAGTGGTGGGTGGCAAGTTTTCCCACATGCACACTCCACCAATAGACTCCACCACTTCACGTGGGCAAGGATTCTTCAACTCTCCCACTTTCTCCATCATTCTGTCCCAAATTCACGCAGAGGGACGGTTCTCTCATCATTATTCACGCACAGGATTCTTCCTGGTTTTTTCTTCACGTAGTAAGCTGGAAGGGTGACCTTAGGACACAATCTTTGTGTGTATAGGTGTTTTCCATATTGATTTGGTGGATTGTGTTGGGTGTATGTTTTCCTTACCGATTCTGGACTGTGTAATTTCCCGTCACTTCATTGTTGAGACCGGGGCTGTGGTTTTCCCGATGTCGTTCGTTTACTGTGGGTGCAATTACCTTTTGGGGTTGCTGCTGAGTTGTTTTGGCCACACTAGGGCCAAGAACAACTCTGAATCGCCTTGTTTGGCCTGAGCTGCGTTCACCATTTTTGGGTTGTCACCCTGTTTTCCTTTGTTTTTCTCACAAAGCTGTGAATCGCTTGTTTTGCTGCATGCATGCAGTGGTTGGCCTTCGGACTATATTGGAGTGGGGATGAGGGCTTGGTCTGCTTGACAAACCTGGTGTGTTTGGGAACTACACAGATAGAGCTAGAGGGATGGCTTTCTTCTCCACAACCCTTGAATAGCACTGGAAGGGAGGTCAGGGCCTGAGGGACTGTGTAGTAGAGAAGGGGCTGATTTCCTTGTGTTGGGTGTGTGTGGGTGTCCTAGAAGTAAGTCTAGTTCTGGTGTAGGTGTCCCTAGCTCTCAATGGGCTCGCCAGCTTAGCATTTATCCTTTCCCAGCTCTTTGATGGCCTGATAAACCCAACTATGTTGGCTTGGCTGTGATTTGTGTATCCTTGGCTATGTGTAAGCCTGGTTGTTCCTTTTCCTTAGGGAATCATGCCCAGCTTGGGGGTGGCCGCGTTGTTGGGAGATTAAGGAGGACGCAGGCCTATGGTTGGGTGGAATGTTACAGCGACGTAGCTGGTTGTGGGACGAGTTCTTTATAAGATAAGTGTTCTTGACCATTTCGTTTCTGCAATCATAATTACTGTTAATGAATTATAATGAACATGTTGAATGAATGAATGTATGTTTGCTTCCATTGTGTATGTGAATGATTATGCATCTTAGAATGTTTTATGTTTAAGCAATTCAGTTTTATATATGTTCATGTTCATGGGGCGGTTTGCCCGGATGGTTAATGGCATGGTAGCATCCTCTTCATCGGTTGGAGGGTCGGGGACGTTACAGTGTAGTATCAGAGCCATTGTTGCAGCATTGGGGCCTCAGAGGGCCATGAGAAACTAGCTAGAAGAGGTAGGTTTCCCTCTGCCCAACAAAGATTAGAAAACTTCCACAAAATTTTTCTAGGTGCCAAGACTGTCTGCTCATCGAAATACTTAGTTTGAAGCTTCCCTGATGCATCGACCAGCTTTGACAGAAGTTTGCCTGACGAGGAACAGGTGGAGGAGAATTATCGGAAGTGGTCGAAGATTTGAAGTTAACGGATGTTTCGGCGAAAATTAAAGGAAACCTGAGCCAATACATCGGCTCAGCTTAACTGAAGATTGCCGAAATGATGGAGAAAGCTAGTGGATGCAATCGCTGAAACTTCGACTTAGTTAGTTGAAAGATCGTCCAATATAGACCCAGCGTCGGCAGAAAGTAGTTGATGAAGTGGCCGCGACAGCGGCGGGAGATAGAGGATAAGAGCGCCGATATGTTTGAGGAAAATAGAAGAAGTTGGAGCTCACGGAGCGGCGGGAGGAAAAGAGAATGAAAATTTGTCTAAGTGTTGAAAACATCGGAAATTTTTAGTTGTTCGAACATCCGATACGTCGGTGGAAGATAACGGAAGTTTCATCGAAAGTTAGTTGTTTGGACTGTCAACACACTAGCGAAATTTAGTTTATGTAGCAACTGATGCGGCAGCAAACGTCGGCGGAAACTTCTAGTTGATCGAGGAGCCGCAGTGTCGGCAGAGATCTCCGGAAGACCGCCGAAATGTCGGCAAAGATTAGTTGATGGGATCGTCGATGAGCGTTGGCGAAATTTAGTTGATGGGTCCACCGATACTTTAGAAAAAGTTAGAAGATCAGACCGCCGAACGTCGGCGAAAATTAGACAAGGGAGCAGCCGATACATCGGAGAAAAATAGAGGATCAGATCGCCGATATGACGGAAAATATTAGTGGTTTGGACCGTCGATGTGTCAGAAAAGGTTTGTTGTTTGAACCGTTGATGCATCGTAAAAGGTTTGTTGTTTGAACCGCCGATATATCGAAAAATCTTAGTTGATGAGACCGTCAATGAAGCATCGGAAAAAAATAGTTGTTTGCGAGTTCATCATTGCGGCTATCAATTGGACTATCATTTCGACAATTAGAATTTTCAATTGTCGATAGTGCTCCGGTCGCCGACGCAGCGGCAAAGTTCAGTTTTGAATCATCGACACATAGTGTTAGAGCTTCCGACCGCCGACGGGTTGTATGGTCCGCGGAACCCACAATTGGTTTCTTGCCCGCCGTTGCGGTTTCCAACGGAACTATCCACTCGAAGAACAGTGCTTCCAATCGCCTATACTGCGTTATTGCAGTTAGTTTCCTCACCGATGTTGTAGCAGTTAACGGTTTCGATCGCCTATACAACCATCGCGATAATAGTCCTTGGCATTGTCGATAATAATCCGGAAGCTTAGACAACTAAGGCTCCGACACGTCGAAGAAAAATAGACGATCAGACCGCCAATGGGCACCATAGAAAACTACTTGTTTTGACCGTCGAAGCGTCAGAATTTTAGTTGGGAAGAGGTCTGATTGGGAAAAAGGAAATTTTGAGTTTTTTCAAATGAGATTTCTTAGCAAACTTTCAATTCTTTTTCAGTGAATTTTTCGGCAGATTGTCAATGGATTACAGGGCTGAAAAGGGAGAAAATTTTTGTGTTTGGGAAAAATTGTTATTTTATGATTTTTTCCAGGTGAAGGTAAGTAATTCTGAATTATATCAATGTTATGCATCTAACAGTTGTGTCACTAACAAGGTTTGCAGAATCATAGACACCTTCAAGGGAAGTATTCCAGATAGAGCAGTTTGGTAAGTAAGTGGTGGTTCAGTTATGAGAACCCATGACGGATATGATTCTCGGGATTCTTACGAGCGTGCACGAGATGTCGTGGGAGAAAATGTCTGTAATGTAAATGATGACATAGAGTCTAATGGAAGGAGATTCCAAGAGAAACTGTCAGATGTTGCAGCCACCATGAGAAGCTTGATTAAATCCCAGGAAGAACAGCATCAGTTTAATGCTGTTATGTTGCATAGCTTGACAGAGTTGCAAAGAAATATCGATTCTGGACGGGGTATAGCAAGACCAGAAGGCAGTAAGAGTAGTACTAGGAGAAGGAGAAAGACTTCTAGTGTATCATCTGACTCCGAAGAATCCAGCGGGAATTCAATCTCTTCTTCTCGTAAAAGAAAAAGAAGGAGGCACCATAGGGATCGCTCTCAGGATGAATTTAAGAAGGCTAAACCTCCTACATTTGATCGTGAAGCAAACACTGGACAAGAGGCTGAAGCTTGGCTTCTTGGGCCAAAGAAGTACTTTCAAGTTCAAGACTATTCGGGAAACATGAAGGCAAGAGTTTCCATATTCAATCTGAATGGAAGAGCATCCATTTGGTGGGAGCACTTCAAGCAAGTAAAGAGGATTAGTGAAAGGAGACTGAAGTGGAAACAGTTCAAGAAGTATGCCAAGCAGAAACACCTCTCTGACAGGTACTATGATGACAAGATTAAGGAGTTCCATGAGCTGAAATTGGGACAGCATACCATGGAAGAGTATGCAAATAAGTTTTTGGAGCTGTTGAGGTATGTCAGGTACATCAGAGATGAAAAAGTGAAGGTCCAGCGGTTTCTGAGTGGATTGCCTCAGTCTTACAAATATAGAATTGAGTTTTATGAACCTAGAACTCTTGAAGAAGCAATAAGGAAGGCTAAGTATTGCTATGAGCAAAGCAAAGGTAAACCTGATTACTGTAAGGCATGGAAGGACAAGAAGAATGAGAATTTTAACCAAAGAAAGAAAGGTTTCAAACCTTCTAACTTTAGGAATCAGCAAAAGCAGCCATCCCAAGCTGCGAGTAATCCAGTTGGAGTGACAAGAGAAAATCCTGAAGATCCACAGTAGAGTAGAGGACAACTTCAATGTTGGAGATGTAAAGGACCCCACATGCGTAGAGATTGTCCACTCGGGAATGAGAGTGTAAGGCCAGCTTACAACATTCAAGAAGCAGAAACAGTGGGTCAAGTAGCAAGGGAATTCCCTAGGATTTATGTAGCGCTGGAGGACTGCCAAGCAGATCACCAGTCAACTATGGTTGAAGTTGCAGGTAAGATTGTTGAGAATTCTGTTGCTATTTTGATTGACCCTGGTTGTACTCATAGTTAAATTACTCCTAGAGTAGTGGAGATTTGTGCTTTTAAGAAAGTAAAGCATAGAAGATCTTGGTTAGTTCAGGTAGCCACTGGAACTAAGAGAAAGGTCAGTGAAGTGGTAGAGAAATGTCCATTGGTCATGAATGGGTTGGTCACTTGTGTAGATATGAATGTTCTACCACTTGGTTCCTATGATGTTGTCATTGGAATGGATTGGCTAGAAGCTCACAAGGTGAAGCTTGACTGTTATAATTATACTTTTGAATGCATGGATGAAGAAGGGAACCTAGTAGTTGTGAAAGGTATTCCAAAGGTGATTTCAGTACGGCAGGTTTCAACAATGCAGTTGAAGAAGTTCTATAGGAAGGGTTGCCAGTTGTATGCAGCTCATATTGTGGAGGCATCAGAGGATGAAACTCCTAGGTTGGAGGACTATGAGGTGTTACATTACTTTAGGGATGTGTTTCCTGATGAGATTCCAGGGCTTCCTCCAAAGAGGGACATTGATTTCATAATTGAACTTGTGCCAGGAGCAGCACCAGTGTCCAAGACACCCTACAGGATGAGTACACCGGAGATGCTAGAATTGAATATGCAACTACAAGAGTTGTTGGAAAAGAAGTATATTAGGTCGAGTGTGTCTCCTTGGGGAGCACCAGTTTTGTTTGTAAAGAAGAAATATGGTACACTCAGGTTGTGTATTGATTACAGACAGTTGAAAAAGGTTACTGTGAAGAATAAATATCCTTTGCCTAGGATTGATGAACTCTTTGATCAAATGAGAGGAGCAAAGGTATTTTCCAAAATCGACTTGAGGTCTGGTTATCATCAGGTGAGAATCAAGGATGAAGACATTCATAAGACAACCTTTAGAACAAGGTATGGACATTATGAGTTTGTAGTGGCACCATTTGGTCTCACAAATGCACCAGCTACATTTCTGTGCCTTATGAACAGTGTCTTCAGTAGGTATTTGGACAAGTTTGTTCTTGTTTTCCTTGATGACATTTTTATCTATTCTAAGAATGAGGAGGAGCATGAAGAGCATTTGAGATTGACATTGCAATTGCTCAGGGAGCATCAGTTGTATGTGAAACTGAGCAAGTGTGACTTCTATAGGGATAAAATTTAGTATTTGGGTCACATTATCTCAGAAGAGGGTATATTTGTGGACCCTGAAAGATTGAAGCCATTATGAATTGGCCTACTCCAAGAAATGTGACAGATGTAAGATCTTTTATGGGACTTGTAGGATACTACAAGACATTCATTGAAGGATTCTCCAAAGTTCCACATGCCATCACTTCTTTGCAAAAGAAGGGGATAAAGTTTGAATGGACATCGAGGTGTGAAGAAAGCTTCCAGCGGTTGAAGAATATTCTCACCAGTGCACCAGTATTGAAAGTTGCAGATCCAGAGAAAGATTTTGTGGTGTGTACCGATGCATGCGGGCAAGGGCTTGGAGGAGTCCTTATGCAAGACAACCACGTGATATGTTATGAGTCGAGAAAGATGAAGGAGCATGAGAAGAACTATGCCACTCATGATCTAGAGCTTGCAGCCATAGTACATGCTCTCAAGATGTAGAGGCATTACTTGATCGGTAGAATATTTGAGCTCAGGACAGACCATTTTGGTCTGAAGTATCTATTCGATTAGCCCACTCTGAATGCTAGGCAAGCGAGATGGCTGGAGTTTTTATGTGAGTTTGATTTTGATATCAAGCACATAAAGGGAAAAGAGAATAAGGTAGTTGATGCACTTAGTAGGAAGGTGCAGGAAATGCATGTGGCATATCTTAGTATTTACCAGTCATATTTGAGGCAGCAGATTGTTGATCATGTTACTGGAGATGAATTGTATGAGCTGGTAAAAGACAAATTGTAGCAGCAAAGTCTTGAGAAGAGGTATGAGGGATATAAGCTGGAAGAAGATGGACTTCTTACCTATAAAGGTAGAATTTATATTCCAAACGTAGCAGACTTGAGTAGAGTTGTTATGGATGAAATCCATCAAACTCCGTATTCTAGTCACCCAGGATACCAAAAGACGATTGCTACCACTAGAAAACAGTACTTTTGGCCAAGAATGAAAAAGGACATGATTGAATACATTTGAAGGTGCATGAAATGTTAGCAGGTAAAGGTTGAGCATCAACATCCAGCAGGTTTGTTGTAGCCTTTGCCAGTTTTCGAATGGAAATGGGAAGTTATTTCCATGGATTTTATTACAGGATTGCCGATGACTTGGAGACAACATGATTCCATCATGGTTGTGGTGGACAAGTTGACAAAGGCAGCGCATTTTATACCGGTTAAGTCTACGCATAAGACTGATGACATTGCAAATATCTTCATGAAGGAGATTTTCAAATTGCATGGATTGTTTAAGGCAATAGTCTCTGATCGAGATGTCAAGTTCACTTTCAATTTTTGGAAGGGGTTGTTTGCAGATTTGGGTACAAAGCTAAACATCAGCATTGCATACCATCCTCAGACAGATGGACAGATAGAGAAAGTTAATCAGGTGCTTGAAGATATGCTTCGCATGTACGTGATGGACAAACCAACCAAGTGGGAAGATTACTTACACTTGGTAGAGTTTGCTTATAACAATGGACAGCAGGCATCCTTGGGGATGAGTCCGTATGAGGCTTTGTATGGAAGAAGGTGTAGGACACCAGTGACTTGGGATAATCCTGTGAACAGGGTTCTGCTTGGTCCGGAATTGCTCAAGGAAATGGAGCAAGAGGTTGTAAAGATCTGGCAGAATCTGAAAGCAGCACAGGACAGACAAAAAAGCTATGTAGATAAACATAGGGTGAACAGGGAGTTCAGTGTTGGGGATCATGTTTATCTCAGAGTGAGGGCAAAGAAGAGTTCCTTGAAGCCTGGAAGTTGTGCCAAGCTATCGCCAAGATATTGTGGGTCGTTTGAAGTGCTTGAAAGAATAGGGCCAGTTGCATATAGACTTGCATTGCCTGCTAGCACTAGAGCTCATAATGTTTTTCATGTTTCTTTGCTTAAGAGATATGTACATGATCCTAACCATGTGATAAATTGGGATGTGATTCAGGTGGAACCCGAGGGAGAGTTCCGAACCGAACTAATGCGCATCCTCGACAGGAAGGTCACAATGATCCAGAACCGGGCCATAGGGCAAGTAAAGGTGCAATGGGAGCACTACGGACTTGAAGAGGCTATGTGGGAGGTGGAGGATGCCATGCGATTGGCACATCCATTTTTGTTCAATCCTGCAGAACACTGAGGCGGTATCAGTGTAGCNAGATACGGCACATATTGGTCTTGGCATCATGTAAATATGCATTTTTAATTAAATGAACCCCAACCAGCTATGTCAATGCAACTATATTGAAAAGGGCATGATTTTCCCAAGGATAAGGGGGGGAATTGTTAAACCTTGAGCCTATGGGGAAAAGCCATGTGTCAACCACCCATTAAATTATTTTGCTGTTAGTTGGGGGCAGTTATTGTTGGGTAGTGGTGGGTGGCAAGTTTTCCCACACGCACACTCCACCAACAGACTCCACCACTTCACGTGGGCAGGGATTCTTCGACTCTCCCACTCTCTCCATCGTTTTGGCCCATCTTCACGCAGAGGGACGGTTCTCTCTTCATTCTTCACGCACAGGATTCTTCCTAGTTTTTTCTTCACACAGCAAGCTGGAAGGGCGGCCTCAGGACATGATCTTTGTGTGTATAGGTGTTTTCCATACCAATTTGGTGGATTGTGTTTGGTGTATGTTTTCCTTACCGATTCTGGGCTGTGTAATTTCTCGTCACTTCATTGTTGAGACCGGGGCTGTGGTTTTCCCCACGTTGTTCGTTTGATATGGGTGAAATTACCTTTTGGGGTTGCTGCTGAGTTGTTTTGGCCACGATATGGCCAAGAAAAACTCTAAATTGCCTTGCTTGGCCTGAGCTGCGTTCACCATTTTTGGGTTGTCACCCTGTTTTCCTTTGTTTTTCTCACAAAGTTGTGAATCGTATGTTTTGCTGCATGCATGCAGTGGTTGGTCTTTGGACTATATTGGAGTGGGGATGAGGACTTGGTCTACTTGACAAACCTGGTGTGTTTGGGAACCATGCAGAGAGAGCTAGAGGGCTGGCTTTCTTCTCCACAACCCTTGAATAGCACTGGAAGGGAGGTCAGGGCCTGAGGGACTGTGTAGCAGAGAAGGGGCTGATTTCCTTGTGTTGGGTGTCCTAGAAGTTAGGCTAGTTCTGGTGTAGGTGTCCTTAGCTCTCAATGGGCTCACCGGCTGAGCATTTAGCCTTTCCTAGCTCCTTGATGGCGTGATAAACCCAACTGTGTTGGCTTGGCTGTGATTTGTGCATCTTTGGCTATGTGTAAGCCTGCTTGTTCCTTATTCCTTGGGGAATCATGCCTAGCTTGGGGGTGGAAGCATTGCTGGGAGATTAAGGAGCACGCTGGCCTATGGTTGGGTGGAACGTTGCAGCAACATAGCTAGTTGCGGGACGAGTTCTTTATAAGATAAGTATTCTTGACCATTTCGTTTCTGCAATCATAATTATTGTTAATGAATTATAATGAACATGTTGAATGAATGAATGTATGTTTGCTTCTGCTGTGTATGTGAATTATTATGCATCTTAGCATGTTTTATGTTCAAGGAATTCGGTTTTATATATGTTCATGTTCATGGGGCGGTTTGCCAGGATGATTAATGGCATGGTAGCCTCCTCTTCGCCAGTCGGAGGGTCGGGGACGTTACAACAATCCTCTCAACTCCAACTGTACATCTCACATGCATATTTTTCTAGTGGACTTAATCTCAATCATATATCTTTACTAATGTCATTCTCAACCATCGATTGATTTCGTCCTTTAACACATTCCATTGATATCCCTTATGAATCCCCCATGCATATTCCAGCAACATAATATTTTTAGACTGTAGATCTCTTCTCCTGTGAATATTTGCCTTTAATTAAGTGAGCCCTTTAACATATTCCATTGATCTTAGAAATTTAATCTTCGACGCAACTTTCATCAGTGGAATCATCTCCTGCCATTGATGTTACCAAGCATTAATCATCACCGTTGATCTGTGTTGGGTTTTAATAATTCCGCTTATCCTCAACTTAGTTTTCTTCGAGCATGTTTACCCAGTGGAAACCTTATGCACCGTATATCATTTCCATCTTTAAATCCCCATCGTATATCTGTGCGGGCCATAACCTTTTTTCGTTGATTGGAAAAGTTTGTTTCTTTGCGCAAGTCTCACTAGCGGAATCATCTCCAGTCGTAGATCTCTTTTCCACTTTTTCCATGACTGTAGATATAGGTTTTCCTTTACACCTTTACGTTGGTCATCAAATTTGTTTTTACCTTGCATCTCTTAGTGGCAGATTGAATATCAACCATTGGTATTCCTGCATAAAGATCTGAATCGTCCAAACTTTTCGATCTATACCATAGGCGCACATTTTCATTTTTACACTTATTTCCAAAGCTTTAACCTGTGATTTTCTAAGAAATATTGGTTTTGATTTTAGAGTTAGCCCCTTTAACCATCATTTAATACCTTTTAAACGCACCCTTGGTTATACCATATTTTTTTCTATATCATACCTTATTCCCCCCTAGGTCGCCCGATCCAAGTGATAACAAAAAAATGTGCTAACAAAGAGAATCATAAATATTACCACAATTGACAAAGAAAAGAGAAGATTAATGTCTTGTTGGCACCCCAACAAATTTGCCTTGATTTTGCAAAAATCAAAGGCAACAAATTCGCTTTGATTTTGTAAAAATCAAAGGGGACCCCATTACAATTTTTGTAAGTATTTAGCTTTGGTTTTCTTTGCTTGGTTTGAAAGAGTAATTGAGGATTTGGTGACTTGATAATCTTTGTTGTTTATATATTTTGACTTTTGGTCGCTAAACAATTCTTGCATATCAGATCAATTTGATGTTACGTCGATCTAGTGAAATTAGTCTTCTAAATATGAAATGATCATTTTATTAAGTATGAGTTAAAAATAATAATAATACATTTTTATTAAAACTTTATTTATTTATTAAAAAAATGATTAATTTTATTTATCAACTTTATGATCATTTTATTATTCTCATTCAATTTTCAATTGTTGGCCAATGATTAAATGTAATCATTCATATGACTATTATTTGTCATACTAATTAGAGATATGCATTAAATGAAATGATGGGATTGATATTTTCCTTTTGGATAATATTTGAATATTTAGTTAACATTTGCATCTTATTAATCCTTCAAATGTAATTGAGTAAAAAACCTTTAGAGTTGGAGGTTACATTTTTAATATATATATATATATATATATATATATATATATATAACTTCTTCCTTTGTATAGTAACTAATACAATAAGTCACTCATGCTATGAAAAAATGGTCATCATGAATTTGAGGCATACGTCAGTATCATTTTTCAATCAAACTTTGAATCTGGCGTTTTCTAAATGGCAAGTGAATAAGACTATATCATAAAGACGAGGTTTGATGTAGGATTTAAAATCAATCTATCAATAGTGTTCCATTAAAATACCACCAAATCAAGATCCATCATATTTGGAGATTAATTACTACAAAGACTTTAGGAAGAAAGGAGATCATGCAGTTAAAATATCTTTAAACAAAAAATATTTAGTTTTCACTGTGTATTTGCATGAAATAAAATACATGGTGGGGAAATCACAAGAGACAACAATCAATAGACACAAATATTTTCCTCGGGGAAATCACAAGAGACAATAGACAAGAGACATCAATCAATCACAAGAGACAATAGACACAAATATTTTCCTCGGAGAAACCATAAAGGAGAAAACCCCGCAACTTCCTCAGAGATAGAATGAGCACCAATGGCAGCAGTAAAACCCAAAGATAGAAAGATGATCTCCAACAGTTGTCCTCTCTCTCACTTGAGTGAGCTTCTCCTCTCTGACCTATGCGCTATAGCTGGGTGAGTGTGTGTATCAAATAGAGAGGCTCACTCTCTATTTATACTAGTTTTCGACTTGAAAATCACTTGCTAGGGACGACTTCTCTAGGAGATTCTAATAACCCTAGTTCCCTACAACTACGGGGACTTTTCCCCCTAATCAACAAGGAGGGTTAACCTCTATGACTTTACATGACTTGATTACATTAATGATTCTCCCGATAGGAACATCAGGGACCGATGAAATACACAAGTGAATACATTCTGAAGTTACAAATACATCAACACTCCCTCTTAACTAGGAAGGTATTCTCTAGACACAATTCATCAACACAATTCTTCGTCACTAGATCATCACTGGATCATCATCATTGAATCATCATCAAAGCTAGATCATTACTGGATCATCATCATCACTGCTTCCACTATCTTGATCAAATGGTGTTATCTCTCAATTCTACTCGTCACAGGAAGTTCTACAGAGCCAAACCTTATTCATGCTAGTTGAAGGCCTAGCCTCCATGTAGGTCTTCATGTTCTTCAACACTTATATTTGACCATAGGAGGAACACATCCAACATCCATGTTAGAAAGGCCCTCCCAACACTTATTTTTGACAATGGGAGGAACACATCCAACATCCATGTCAGAAAGGCCAAGCACTTACATCCATTGGCATGGTAAGACACACCATCTACCATCTGGGAAAGGTTCTGCACTTACATCCACCAGCATGGTAGGACACACCATATACCATCTGGGGAAAGGCTCTGCACTTACATCCACCGGCATGGTAGGACACACCATCTACCATCCGGGGAAAGGCTCTGCGCTTACACCTGACCATGGGAGGACCAGCCTGCCACCATGTCAGAACAACTCAACACTTACATCTGACCATGGGAGGAACCAATCCTACCACCATGTTAGAAAGGCTTTGCAATTACATTTGACCATGGGAGGAGCCAATCCTACCACCATGTCAAAAAGGCACTGCACTTACATCTGACCATGGGAGGAACCAATCCTACCACCATGTCAGAAAGGCACATGGATGCATCAATTCCTCTTGGAGGGAACCTCGAACTGGAGAACAACAAGCTTCTCCCTGAAGCACTCAAACTTCACTCTGGCCATTTCTAGCATAGAATCACATCAAGGTTGATTACATCCAAGGATAACCTGCGAGCTTCGCCAGGGCCGATTACATCCGAGGATAACCTATAGGACCGTTTACGTCTGAGCAACCTACGAGCTTCGTGAGGATTTTATTCTAAGACAACCTGTCTCACTGGCTATGCTAGAAATCATCAATCATTCTTTCGAAAGATCTCTATCTGGACCACATACTGGAGCTTCCCTACTCCTCTCTGCATCATACAAAAATGCAAGTCAGATCAATTAAATCAAATAGTAGTTTTCAAAAGAAACATACTACCTCCCAAATAACCAGGCAAGTGGCAACATATTTTTCCTCGACTGTACTCAGCGCCATGCAGGATGGCTTCCTGCTAAACCAAGAGATCACACTTGATCCCATACTGAAGTAACACCTCGAATTTCTCTTTCTATCAATGGCACTTCCTTCCCAATCTGAATCCACATAACCTTCCAGGTTAGTCTTCTGATTCATATCATACTTGATCCCATACTCAACTACACCTTTCAGGTACTTCGCTACATGCTTTGGAACCATCAGGTGAACATGTCTCGAATCTGTCAAGAACTGGCTCAATGTGTTCACAACAAAAAAAATATCTAGTCTCGTATTCGTCAGGTACATCAAGGACCCAATCATTTGACGATACATCGTAACATCAACCGACTCTGATGAAGCATCACTCAATAGCTTTAGGTTCGATGCCATAAGTGTGGTCATGGCCTTGTAGTCCATCATCCCGAACCTCTTCAGGATATCTACCTCATACTTTCCTTGTCCCAGGTATATTCCATCTTCATTCTACCACACCTCCATTCCTATAAAGTAGTGCATCATCCTCAAGTCCTTCATCTCGAACTTGGCAACAAGTCTCCTTCTTGCATCTTTAATGAGCTCCCANAAATACCTGAAAAAACGTGATGATGATGTCATCATCACGTTTTTTCAGGTATTTCTTGTTTTTGGGGTAGCAGGGTCCGTCAAAAGTATGCAGTGTGGGGATGCGGAATCAAATTCCGCATCCAACGAGCTCTCCCAATCGAAATTTGAGTAAAAACACAGGGAGATATGTCGAAAATACGAACAAAAAAGTAGTTTTTTTTAATGACAAATATCTCAATTCAACCATTATGGTTGACTTATTTTATTGAAATTCTATTGGTTCTTGAATTCCAACTCACAAAAACTTATTTTGGCACATTTTCTTATAAGGCCCATTTTAGACCCCAAATTTCCTCTAATGTCTTTTCTTGTCAGGAACAAGTCGTCGACATATAACAAGAGCATCACTGGTCTTCTGCCTTCAACCTTGAAGCAAAGGTTGGAATCTGCTTTACTCTCAGTAAATCCTAGAGCCATCAGTAAGTTGTCCATCCTATTGTACCATGTCGAACCTCGGGATCTTCTGCAATCACTCCCTTTGAAGCGGAGCATCATTCTCCCTCTACCTTTCGTACTCTATGCATTGAAACATTTTGTACTGGAGTGACAAGTAGCTTCTTTTGTTACTAATATTCTATGCATCCATCTAAGGTCACTAGATACCAAGATCCTCTATCTTGAACCTTTTCAAAAGTTCTTTTCGCACCCATCTGTGAGCTTGTCATCCTCTATAGGCTTTCATCTTCAACCTTGTAGCAAAGGTTAATATCTTCATCACTCTAGGTGATCTTCAACCTCCTCATGTATGTGTTGTCCCATGCAGGGTTCCTTCTGAGCTCGTACAAGGCCTTCTTTAATTTACACACATGATTCTACCTGTCATGTGTCTTAACTTCTAGTGGCTGCAAATGTTTCTTCGTAGTCTATGCCTTCTTTCCGTGAGACACCTCATGCTACGAATCTTGCCTTGTATCCCACGATGTTGCCATCTACTGCATGCTAGATCTTGTAGATCCATATGGAAGACACTACGGAATTCCCTTCAGGTCTCGATACCGCATCCTAGACATCATTCTTCTTGAACTAGTACTCTCCTTCCCTTTCTTTTTGGCTACTTCTTCATAGTTGGAAGGCTTTATATCAATGATGTCACTCAATAATGTCACATAACTGGAGTGTGTTTGAGGCCTCTTGAAGTTTCGTCATACTATTCTTCATTTTGGATTATTTCTTGAACTATCATCACTTGTTCTTTAGAACAAGTCTCATCCTTCTTTTCTTGTAGGCGATTGTACATGATCTTTCCTAAAAGTCAAATGCATTAGTTGTATGGTTAGAAACATTTCATAAGGCATATTCATAATGGAAAATTATTATGCATAAAGATATAATCATGCAGCTATTTTAGACAATACAACATTCATCCATATCTCACAGAAAATTTCTAGAGGCCTTCCATCTCTACCAGGACATCATTGAGATTGTGCACTAATCCAATATGTCAGCAAATAGGTTTCATTCTAGAATAAGTAGCAATGGAGAGTTGTATAGCACCATGGGCTACTTACCCATCACATGCATATTAGTAGTATACTGTCATTAATGCAAACATTCTATGATGCATAACATATCAACTGAATATAAACAAATGCATAACCAAATAATATCATGAAATGACAATTGAATACTTATCTTTATTCGTTTCGTGGGTAGACTCTTTCTTGAGCCCTTAGCTTCATCATCTTCTTCATTCATAACAACACCATTTCTTATCCAAATTCTAAGATGGATAAGAGGTTCTTCAAGAATTGAGTTCTTCATATTTCTCATCGCTTGATGGATTTTCTTTGAATAGTGAGATCTTGATATTTAGTTGTTCCCATATTCGCTTCTTTTATTATGTGTCGATCTTCTTCTTATGTGCACTCTTCCCAGAGTCTGCTGAAGGTAATCAATTCCGTCTGGCACACATTCCTCAAATGAATGAATCCCATGATCCTGAGAGGCCATTCAAGGTGGTTATCAAAATTTTTGCATTCTGTACTTCTTCATCCACTGCTTCAAGTTGTTCTTTGATTTGAGAGACCCTTGTAAAGTATGATTGTATGGTCTCTGCATTCTAGATATTAACATTCTTCAAATGGTTTCTCAAAGTCATCTTTTAATTTATGTTCTTCCCTTCAAATAGCTTGGTTAAGGAGTCAAACATCTCTTTAGGTGTCTTTAGGGAGGACACCTGTGGTATAAGGTGATCCTTGATTGAATTAGCAATAATCCTCTTGGCCTTAACCAAGTTCTTCTTATGTAAGGCTTTAGCGTCATCTCCCTCTGGAACCAGAACCTCTCCACTTATGTAGGCGTCCAATTCATTACATATATCAATAATATTACAGTTGGAGTGTTATCGATAAAACTTCACAAGATTTCGAAGAGAGGGAAGAGACGCGTCAGCTCTTGAGTAATTTAGTGTGCAGAAGGAGCTCAATATTGGTTGAGAACACGCTAATGTTCCAAAATGGTTGGATCAGCTTAGCTATCCTGTAGAACAACAACAAATGACTTACATAGGGATATTTTATCTTTTATTTTCATTTTCAACTACCTTTGGTATTTTTTCTTCTAGCGAATCTTCTGAATTGTTCTCACAATTTAATTTTACTGTGCAGATTGAAAGACATTACATGAAGGATATAAGAAATAGAAGATCGTCGGATTCTCGTCGTTATTCAAGAGAGGATTTACTGCAGCGAACTGCGGGAAAACTAAGATGAAATAACAAAATACGAAACATGGGGATTTTGCAGAACAAGCCTATTCACCATACTCGTGAGGAATTTCCTGAAAAAGGTGAACCATTTGGGAGATTTGCTAGGTTCTTTGGACACATTTTCTCTAGTTGCGGCCAACAAGGAGAATCAGTTCACCTTTGAGTTTTCTGTTTGTTTGTATTTGTCTATTTAAACAATAGCAAATATTGCTTCCAAGGAGAGGGATCTCTACAAATCGGAAGATAGATTTATTCGCTTCTGAAAACTTTGCTTTGAAAAGAAGGTTGTGAGGATGTTAAGAATTTATGTGTTATTCTTTCATTCTCAACGCTGATGAGTGGAGATGTTTCTACCAAGGGATGGGAGTACTGAGAAATTTTCATTGAAACTTAATACATTTTTTGATTGCAAATCATCTGCTGAAATTTTCTTCGTGGATATTGTGAGACTGGAACTTCAAAGACTCGTATCAATGTTTGTTTTCAGTTTTTGAATCTATATACATATATTTTTCAATAGTTAATTTCCTCACCTTACATCTTTGTGCAGTCATAATTGCTTATCATTGCATTAATCTTATATGAATTAATCTTATCACACAACGTTAATGTTTGATACAAATGCTATTGATATTAATTTAATCAAATTTTTTGTTGATAATTTTGATTCAATAATATTACATGTAAAAAATTGCTTTTGATTACATCTATATTGTGATAGTTGTTTTGAATAAAAGTTGTTTAATTTTATATACAAGCCTTTAGTGTTGAACTTTAATTAGCCATTGACAATTACAGTTCCAGAATGAATGAAATGATTTCTTGTTTTATTTTTCTATTTTTGTAAATTTTATTGAACAAAGTGATGGTTAATGATTATGATTTCTGATAATTTTCTATCTGGAATTATATCATTTATTTTCTTTTGTTTTTATAAATGTTAATAGATAATTAATATAGTTTTAAAAGTCTTCTCTCAGCTGAGATAGGTAAGATAGATTATGTTTAATTTAAGTTTTAGCTAGGATTTTTCTAATTTATTTAGTAGCTATTAAAATAGGTTTTAGTTTAGTTAGTTGTTTAATATCTGAAACAGTTTCTTAGTAAAAAATTTAAATCAAAATCCAAAACAAGAGACTTTCCCTAAGAAAGAAAAATTAGAATAACTTAGATTCAGAAATTAACATTAGGAATTAGTTTGAATTTAAGTTAACATAGAAAATATTTTGCTGAGTTTTTCTAATCATATTCTCCTAAGAGAATAAAAATTCAGCTCGTAGTAGGAGACCATAACCTAGGAAATCAAGCTAACTTAAACATACTGGGAACTGTATTAAGTAACATGTGTGGGCTTGATTTCCTCCATTGGCCTAGGTTAGAAAATCCGGCCAACATGTCTCAAGAATATTTTCACTTTAGACAAGCCTTGAAATATAGTAAAAAAACCTCATGCATCAACTTTATCCTTTAAAAACCCTAGTACTTTCCAAGAGAGGAGGTGTTCACCACTTGATTAGCTCATGTACACAAGAAGAAAGAGAAAAACTATCTTGTTTGATCTCGTGATCTTGCTAACAAATGAGAGTAGGATGTCTTCTTTAAATGAGAAAATACATGCCTTTTCAAAAAAGACAAATTTTCCCTCCTTTTGGACATCTTACCTAATTTTGTATTTAAAATGACTTTTAATGATTTTTGGGGGTTTTTCACCCACAATACTAGCACTAAATCTCATAAAACGTGAAATAATGTTAAAATAAAATCAAATGCTTGAACTTGATGATAAGTTGAGCCTGGAAGTAGGATGGCATGTTCCATCTAACTTCAACAAGTGTCTTTTTTCCTCAATGTAAATTTTCCTTTAATATTCAAATTAGGGATAAACAGTGCATTCAAAATCTCTACTGATAGCCACACATTAATATCTTTTACAGTATGCAGCGGAATATAAAACTGAGAAATAAATCACAACATCACATCACAATATTGAAACTATTATTTTGGGTATGGAAACCCCCGAAAAAACCCAAGATGGGAAAACCGATGTAGCAGTCAGATATATATTTTATTATGAGAAAATATGGAGCATTTACAATCACTGCAAATTCACCCAAACCTAGCGAATGCAAAACCCCAGTAGAATCACTGTGCAAATCCCAACTAAACCCCAACATCCTCCTGTGTGAGTGTACGGACCAACTGTACGACCTCCCACACGTGCGTATTCGTACAACTGTATGACTATTGTACGAAATCCATACGACAATTGTACAAATCCATATGGTCTTGTACGTACTCCCTCTACAGTTGCTTCCTGTCGATCTGTGCAGAATTTGTCTTGTCTGGAAGCTTGGTGATTTTATTTCTTGCTCCTCCGTCTTCCCGGCTAAATCCTCTGTCTGACTTTATCTCCCTGTCAGTATCCTATCTCTATTGGAATATAAGTGTGTGTCATATCCACCAATTGACCTTTCTTTTATAAATTTATGAAAAGAAAAAACCCTAATTTCAATTTCACTTAAAAAAATTATTTTAATTTATTTTCCAAAGTAAACTTAGGAAAAGTAAATTAAATACAATTGGTGTCCTGATTTAAGTGTTCTGAACACAATATCTCAAGAAGTGGTACCTGGTGTCTATGTGTTTTCTTCGGTCATGGAACATTGGATTCTCAGATAGCCTGATGCCACCCTAATTGTCACAGTGAACTACTGTAGCCTCTAACTCACACTTAAACAACCTTGAGAGTAACTTCCTCGGCCGCATACCCTCACAAGAAGCCATGTTGGATTTCATGTACCCAGCCTTTGTTGAGTTCAATGCCACTAACTTTTTCTTCCTACTAAACCAAGAGACAACCCCTGATCTAATGCTGAAACAACAACCTAAAGTACTATTCATGTCCTCTACACACCCTTCCCAGTCAAGCTCCATGAATCCTGCTAATTGTACACTCCCCCTGCGCTCATAAACTAATCCATAATCCATTGTACCTCTGATGTAGCGAAGTATGTGCTTCGCAGCTGTCCAATGCACTCTTTGAGGGTCCACCATGAACTAACTCAAAGAGTTGACTGCAAAGCTGATGTCTGGTCGAGTGTTGACTAGATACATAAGCGATCTGATAAGCTGATGATACAAGGTAGGATCAAATCCGTCGGACCTTGATGCATCAATATTCCTCTACTTGGAAACCAGAGGTATGTCCATAGGCTTATAGTATTCCATCCTGAATATCTTCAATATATCTACTGCATATTGCCTCTGTCCAATTAAGAAGCATCCATCTCTCTGCCAAACCTCTAAGCCCAAAAAGTAATGCATCAGACCAAGGTATTTCATCTCAAACTCTACTGCAAGTTTGGACTTGCAGTCTCCAATTAGCCTCTCATCTCCTGTAAGAAAGAGATCATCCACATATAGGACCAGTATGAGAGGAAGCTCACCTTTCAAGAAGTACAGGTTGTGATCAACCTCACTCCGCTGAAATGCTATCTCCCGTAGATAGTTGTCTATCCTCGAGTACCATGCTCGAGGTTCCTGCTTGAGCCCATAAACATCTCTATGCAGTATGCATACATGTGTATCCTTGTTCTCCACACCGAACCCCTCTTGCTGCTCAATATATACCTCCTCCTCTATCACTCCATTGAGGAAGGAAGTCTTGACGTCCATCTGATGGACTCACCATCTCATCTCAGCTACTAGTGAGATAAAGGTCTGAATGGAAGAATACCTAGAAACATGGGCGAAGGTATCCTCATAGTCAATACCCTCCTTCTGTGAAAAACCCTTTGCCACAAAGCCTGCCTTGCACTTCTCCATGCTTATTTATGATGTGTTATTCACCTTGTAGATCCACCTGGATCCCACCACCTTCTTTCCTTCAGGTCTTGGCACAACCTCCCATACCTGGTTTTTCATAATGGAGTCATACTCCCCAACCATAGCCTCCTGCCACACATCATGTTGTGCAACCTCCTCAAAGTTGGAAGGTTCAAATTTAATCAAATCTTTCATCAGTTCCATATAACTGAGTCTCACTAGTGGTTTTCTCTGTCTCATGGAGCTCTGTGGAGGATCCACTTTCCTGGAATCCTGAACTGTGGCCCTGAACCACTTAGGCCTTCGCCTAGTGTCAACCTGTTGCAGCTGCTGGATATCCGTCTCCTTCTGTAGCTCATCCTCCAAGTAAATGGTTGAGGAATCCTATCTACTTAACTCCCTCTGACTACCAAAACATGTTCCCTGTGTCTGTACCTTTACCTGTACATCAAGCTCCTCCAGCTTGACCCCCGAATCATGTTTCGGTTGCTGCTATGATAAGTCCATATATATCTGCAAGGACTTGTCCTCATCGAACTAGGCATCCCTGCTCATAATTATCCTCTTGCGAGAAAGTATGTAAACTTTGTATGCTTTCGAAGTATCGCTATAACCAACAAGTAACCCCTTCTCTTCAGAAGGGTCCATATTCTTCTTGGTGTCAGCGTGAACATGAAAATAGCAGACACTGCCAAATATGCAAATGTGACTCACATCTGGCCTAGTGCTTATGAATACCTCCTCAGGTGTCTTCCTCCCCAAAGTTGTGTGGGGACACCTATTCTGAATGTACACTATAGTTTTGTATGCCTCAACCCAAAGGAATAGTGGTAATCCTTGATAAAATAGCATGGCATTGGCTGCTCCTACCATAGTCTTGTTCTTTCGCTCTGCAACTCCATTTTGCTAAGTGGTATGGGGCACAATGTGCTCCTTCTTGATCCCCTCTACCGAGCAATACTCCATGAACTCATTGGAGGTGTACTCACCCTCGTTGTCTGTCCTGAACACCCGAATCTTCTTTCCTATTTAGTTCTCCATGAGAGTTTTGAACTCTCGGAACCTCTCAAAGACCTCTGACTTCACCTCTAGGATATAGATCCAGGTCTATGAAGGTTATGCAGTAACTGTAACCACTGAAAGAAAGGACACTCGTAGGTCTGTATACATCCGAATGCACCAAGTCCAAGGGCTCCTTATAATTTTGTTCACTATGTGGGAAAGGCTTCCTAATGTTCTTTCCCAAAGCACAACCCTTGCAGTGGATGCTTGTCCTCCTGTACCTGAGGAACTCCAATGACAACCTGTCTCAAGTGCCTCATTTCTCCATGCTGTAAGTGTGCCATCCTCTTATTCCACAACTCACCCTGACTGTTGCTGCTGCTGCTTAATAAAACCTTTGCAAGCTCAAAGTGTAGTCTATACACTTTCCTGCTCCTTCTGCCAATCACCTGATCCAAGCTCCTATATGTCCCCTTGGGCCTGATATATACTCTATGGTATCGAAACATCACCTGATATCATTTGTCCTTCAGAGTGGAGATTGATATGAGGTTCTTGGTCAATCCTGGAACATATAACACATCGACAAAACTCAGGGGTTTGCCAGAATCCCTCTCAAATGAAACAGTTCCAACTCCCTGTGCCTGAAACTACGCATCATCACCCAGCTCAACGTGGATCCCTGTTCCACCCTTCTGTAAGTATCTGAAGAATCTCTTCTGTCTAGTCTTGTGACTAGATGCTCCATTGTCGATGTACCATATATTTCTCCCTGTGGTTCTTTCCATGCAAGCCATCAAGCATAACTCCTCATCGAAGTTCCTGTTGAACTCAACCACCTTTGTAGATCCAACCGTTTGAGTGTTAATCTTCTTTTTCCTATCTGGGAACCTGGAGGGAAAGTGTCCCTGCTTGTGGAAGATAAAATTCTCGACCTTTGAAACGTCAACATTATTCTTTCCATCCTTCTTCCTCTTTTCCTTACCCTTTCTCTTCCCTGTAAGGACTAGAGCCTCCTCATCCTCAATTTGTGGGGAACTCCTGGATGATCCTAATCCTTGACCCATGTAGGTCTCCTCCTACACAAAGTCGTCCCATAGTATATTCCAATCAGGGAGCTTCTCCCTAATGACAGCACCTTTGACAAAGGTGTCCCATGGCTTAAAGAAGCCATTGAGGGCTATCTGAACTAACTCCTCATCCATTGTCTTAGAGCCAACAACTCCAAGCTCATCCCTTATCTATGTGAGCCTCATGAGATAAGGCACCACTCCTTCTCCCTTGGCCATCTTGGTGCTGCACATCCTTTCTTGCAGCACCATCTTCCGGTTCTTGTTCTTGCTTTTGTACAGACTCTCCAAAGCCGTCCACATCTCTGCTATGGTCTTCTTACCAGAAAGGTGAGGACTATATAGTCCTTCACTCAATCCATGATAATAAACATGGCTCTGGAATCAATCTTCTTCCAAGATATCAGATCTACTAGATCTGTGGGTACAACTTTTGTGGAGTCAATATGCTCCTATGCATCACTGACATCCAGGATCCTTGTGATCCTTTCATTCCATGTAGGAAAGTTTTGTGCCCCTCTAGAGTCTATCCTCAACTCTCAACTACACGAACATACTAAAGTGTACCTATCAAACCCTAAATCTCCAATCTAATTTTGTGACTTAGATAGATCTGCCCTTGATCTATCGTTGCTGCTACAAATCTCTCAGCTTTAGCTCACGAAAGCTCTGATACCATGTAAATTTTCCTTTAATATTCAAACTAGGGATAAATAGTGCATTCAAAATCTCCACTGATAACCACACATGAATATCTTTTACATTATGCAACGAAATATAAAAATGAGAAATAAATCACAACATCACATCACAATATTGACTTTATTATTTTGGGTATGGAAACCCCCAAAAAAACCCAAGATGGGAAAACCAGTGCAGCATTCAGATATAGATTTTATTAGGAGACAATATGGAATGTTTACAATCACTGGAAATTCAGCCAAACCTGATGAATACAGCACCCGAGCAGAATCACTGGGTAAATCCTAGCTAAACCCTAACACCCTCCTGCGTGAGTGTACGAACCAACTGTAAGACCTCCCACACATGCGGATCCATACAACTGTATGGTTGTACAAGTGTTGTACAAAATTTCTACGACGTGTATGACAGATTTATGGAATCCGTACGGTATTGTATGACCTCCCTCTGCAGTTGTTGCCTATCGATTTGTGCGCACTCTGTCCTTCCTAGAAGCTCGATGATCCTATTTCTTGCTCCTCCGTCTTCCTAGCTAAATCCTTTGTTTGAAGTTATCTCTTTGTCAATATCTTGTCTTTGTCGGAATACAAGTGTGTGTCCTCTACACCAATTGACATTTCTTTTATAACTTTATGAAAAAAAAAAAACCCTAATTTCACTTTCATTTTATAAAAATATTTTAATTTATTTTCCAAAGTGAACTTAGGAAAAGTAAATTAAATACAACTGGTGTCCTTATTTAAGTCTTTTGCATGCAAGTACACTTGCATGCATGATGAAATTCCTTGTTGCTGTTATTTTAACACTCAATGCCCTCCTTCTTAGGTTGGTACACCATCTTTTATCTTGCTTTGAAGGTGGACAATTTCTTCTTCAAGACTTGTTATCACAATTTTTGTAGTGCCTCTAGAATGTGATCCTATCCAAAATGACAAAGAGATACAACCACTAAGAATGTGGTATATAAAGAATTCTAGCCCCAAAAATATGTTGGTTGTCACACCAGATATGTATTTTCTCTCTTTAGGCTTCTTAATCTACTCAAGGTGAACTAGACTAGCCACAGTGTATGTCCCAAGTCAGGCTTGATAGCTAGAGCCTTTTTAGGTTATAGGGTACTTATAAAGATTTAACAAATAACAAACATATGACACCCTAAAGATGGCTTCTTAGACTTAAAAGAATGAATACTGAGCTTTATTTATGTGGATTAGCTAGGTGTTTATCTAAGTGATTTGTGCAATCCAATTCAAGGAGAATAAGCTCAATAGTTGAGATTAACTTAGAGTCTCGAGAAGTTAGTGCTAGGCTCAAATTGGTTCCAAGTGGTCTCCTTGAGAAAGTTATCAATCGTTTCAAGTGCAACACGGATGGAGATGGATTTTGTTTAATATAAATCCTAACATTGAGATGGCTTACTGTAAACTCAATATCATTTACACAAAACATATAGTAGCAAGCAGACAAGGATGAAAGGTGAAAACAACCCAAACCCCCTTGGAGCGAATTGGTTTGTGTTAAGATTCTATATGATAAGATAGATTATCAAAATTCAATTCAATTTCACAAAAATATCATATACAGTATCACTAAAAGAAATCAATAAGCCCAATCTGTATATGTTGTATATACAGGATAAATAATCCATGTGCCTTCTCCAGGTGTTACAGACCCAAAGAGTGCAGAGAATAGTACATACTCTTCTGCATTTTCTTCTCTTGCTTGCTTTCTCTGAGGTCCTTCTTCTTGGTATGGGTGGCTAGGGCTTGATCATCTTCCTTCAGTAGAGCTTCTCTATTGGCCACTCTAGCCTCTCTTGAATACAATCTTCCCATACAATATCAAACTTCATGCTTTCCTTTCTGGCACACATAGTTTGGATGAATGAATCCTAGGGTCTAGTGAGACCATTGATAGCAGTCATAACCAACTCATCTTCATCAAGGGTGTCTCCAATGGCTTCTAGTTGTTCCATGAACTGGGATACCCTTGTGAAATAGTCATGGATGGATTCTCCATGACTCATCTTGGTGCTCTTCAATTGATCTCTTAGATCCATATTTATGTTGATGTTTCTTCCTTCATACATCCTTGTTAGGGTATCATACATTTATTTTGGAGTCTTCTTGGATGACACTTGATGGATCAAGTGATCCTTGATAGAGTCAGCAATAATCCTTTGTGCCCTAATCAGATCCTTTTTGTGCTTCTCCCTAGCTTCAGCCTCATCAGGTTCTGCAACTTCTTTCTCGATATCTTTGTCAAGATCATTCTCCTTGAGAATGAGGCCAATTCTATATTTCCATGCCCAGTAATTCTCTATGCCTTCTATTTTGTCCTCAAGCTTGGTGCTTGGGGCAATCTTGTTAGGAGATTACAAAAAAATTGAAATTCTTGAAAATAAGAAACTGATCTTACCAGGCGATGTGCTTGAATGAGGCGAGTTGATTGGTGTGCTTGGTTTCTGGAGATCTCAAGTCTTCACCTTTTAAAACTGACTTGCGAGATTTTGCAGTGCAGTTTTCTAGTTTTCTGGATTTCTGGTCTAGTGTCAAACTAGGGTTTGAGTTTTCTGGAGATTTACCAACTTAAAAATTTTGATCTCAGGCTCAGTGGATGCGCTTTAGGAGGGTGCAAATTTCTATGCAGTCAGATCTTCAAAACACCAATTTTTCTCTGAAACCCTAATTTCTTGTTGGAGAGGGAGAGAGGGATTTTTCACCTTGTGAAAGCTGTCCTATTCAGGTTAGCTCTGATACCATGTTAAGATTCTCTATGCTAAGATAGATTATCAGCATTCAATTCAATTTCACAACAATATCATATACAAGATCACTGAAAGAAATAGTATCATAAGATCAACACAGATTTACCTTGGGAAAACTCTAAAGGGAAAAACCTAGCAAGAAAATATTNCTCTCTCTCTCTCTCTCTCTCTCTCTCTCTCTCTCATGCACTACACAAGTGTGTGTTTGCGTGTTTCAAATAAGGAGCGCCTCTCTCTATTTATATTCTTCCTCTCACTTAACTTTTCACTCATAGTAAGTCGGCCCTACTAAACTTGACTGGGCTGACTTCTCTAGGAGCAATCAAAACAACTTAATATTATATTTAGGAGGGTACTAATGACTCGAATTACAACGGAGGGGTTTCCTCATGACTCTCTACTGACCTAATACAATAATATCATCCCGACGGAGGAATAATAACATCTCTAAAAGGTTCCATCAATAAAATACATTTAGAATATTCTTCGAAGTTACAATAATTCAACATTTTGGAGATCAGTGCCTTAGTTTTGGGGTTAATGGAGTCTAATATGAATTCATTAAGGCTATTTTTATCCCCTATATGGAATAAAAATATTGTCCAAGTCAATATTTGGCCAAAGAGACCATGCACGCAATCACAAATTTTTTTAAAAGAGAATTTATTTTTTTAATTAACAAATGGTTTTCAGAGTGATTGAATCAAAAGTTTGGGTGTTGTTATCACAATTTCTGTAGTGACCCTAAAATGGGATCCTATTCAGGACTACAAACAGATATAGCCACTAAGAATGTGATATTGAAACAATCTTACCCCCCAAAGGATGTTGGGTGTCACACTGGATATGTTTCTTCTCTCATTAGGCTTCTTAATCCACTCAAGGTGAACCAGACTATCCACGGGAGTTGTCCCAAGTCGAGATTTATAGTGATGCCTCTTTTAGGCTATAGAGTACTTATCAGAAGTTTAAACAAATGACACCCTAAAGATGACTTCACAGACTTGATTAGGGGAATTTTGAGGTCTAAAATTGGCCTAATAAAATGTTGTGAGTTTGTCATTTTGAGGGGTAAGTATATTTACAACTCACTGTTTGCACTACAATTCGTGTTACTATGGTTAAATTAAAGTGAAAAGATGTGTAAATCTAAAATTAATAAAAAAAATATCTTTGATGTGACAAAAAACAAGAGTACTTTTGAATACATAGATGCACTAAAATAAAGTATTCATATAATAAAATTAAGTAAAATACTTTTGTTTTGAATTGTAAACCTAAATTAAATTTTTGTAACTAAATTCTAAATTATACTTATATTTAAAATTGTTAGCATTAATAATTATTTATTTTAAAATATATTTACATATTAAAGCTAAAAGTTTAATCTATTTTCATTAATTAAATATAAAATTACATATATTATTTATTATAATATCTTAAATAATATAATATATAACACCTTATATTATATAAAATATAATATAATGTTTTTTAATTAAAATATGTTATAATAATTTTATAACGTATTTACTACACTATTTAAAAGTATTTTAAAGTGAAAGTACTTAAAAATTATTAAATACATAAATGTTATATTTAAAAATAATTTATGAGTATGGTTAACCATGGATTCTCATTCACCATTTAGAATTTGACGAGTAACTTTAACTTGAGCAATGTCACCTCAACTATAAGGGATGATGTCATTCTCTAGAATTTGATTGTACTTTTTGTTTTGTTTTGAGAACCATTTATGACTTCAAAATTTCCTTAATGAATAGAATGATTACTGAACTTGATTTATGTGGATTGACGAGGCGGTTAGCTAAGTGATATATGCAATCCAATTCAGGTAAAATAGGATTAATAGTTGATATTAGCTTAGACTTTGAAGAAGATAGTGTTAAGGCCAAAATTATTCTAAGTCGTTACCTTGAGGAAATGATCAATCATTTGAAAATTAACGAGGATGAGAGACAGATTGTGTTTGATTAAAACCATAGCACAAGATAGCTTCCTACAACATTAAAGATCATTCATTCAACATATAAGAGGCAAAAAGTCAAGCATGCAAGGAGTAAATGACCCAAACCCTCTTGGAGCAAATTGGTTTATAGATCAATGCCTTAGTTTTGGGGTTAATAGGGTCCAAAATAAAGTCACTAAGGCTATAGGTTTTCCATGAATACAATATAAAAATTACTTAAGTAAATAATCTGCCTATCCAACCAAGCACGCAATCACAACAAATTGAAAGATCGATTTTAATTTTTAAGTGACAAATGGTTTTCAAAGTGTTTGTATCAAAATTTTGGGTACTCACCTTAATCCAGAAGAAGTAGATGGAGTTCGTTCTCTTGTGCCACGATCACTAAACAGATCTCAACTTTGTCTCTAAATAAGTTGTACTTGTAGATCTAGTGAAATCCAACCTACAAAACAAACAAGAAAACGATTGATCACATTAACTAAAAGACAAACTTGTTATTTTGCAAATTGAATGAGAAACCATACGAGATAAAGGGAAATAGAAAGAAATCGATAGCAATTGTAAATCGATTTCATTCACAAATGAACCCCCCTATCGCAAGAGAAAGTCACCCAATATGCCCAAGTCACCCTAGGTGAAATCGTCCTCTTTCCCTTCAAGAAAATCACTATAAAAAATATCTGAGGTGAGAGAGAATCGAGATGTGGTAGGAGAAGAGGATAAGTAAGAAAGAAGATTGATCCATTTCATCCAAGTCACAAGAAATTCGCACCACACAATTTTGTAATATTATTATTGTTGAAATGAGACAAGAGTCTCCTACAAATGAGGAGATTTCTCTCTTTTATAGCTAAGAGAGGAGAAAAATTTCTAACCAATTGTTATGTGGATGGTTGAGATCAAAATATACAGTAATATGATCAATGGTGGAGATTAAATCTCACTTTATCTTTTTAATATGGTTGGAAATGTCTATTTAGTGGAGGGAGGCGAATTAGCTCCAATGCCAAAGATACAAAGCTCAAAATATATGAGAGATACATCAAGCGATATGCTAATGGGATCAATTTACCCCTAAGTGATCATAATCTACTTTTACATCAATGCGTAACTCAAGATACAGTCATAAGATGAGAAGGTTGCCCCCCAAGGGAGAAAGGTGCCCCCACCATGGAGATGAATTCATGTCCCAAATGATAACCTGATAGAGTGATAGGAAAGGTGGCCAAACGTGTCTAGGGGGACATCACATGATAACCTGAGCCATATTTCACCATTCACTTATTCCAAATCATACATCAAAACCCTTGGTCGTCTTTTAGTTTTTAATTTTTTTTTGTTGGAAATAATAATAAATCATGAATATGCTCAAATATGGATCTTCCCTTACCTTGAATGGAAATCCGGTTGTACTGATGGATCTGTAGAAACAAAAAACTATAATATCCACTACCCATATGCCTACACCCAACCTAATGTGATATTTATGAAGCAATCTCCAAATAGTTTTAATAAAACAAGCTTAATTATTTTCCACATACCTTTTGAAAAATAATTAATTAAACATATTAATCCACAACTGATACTTGAATGGGTCCAATTAGCCTCCAATGGAAAACTTATGGTCACTGATGCATCATAATAAGATCACAGTACTGACTTGACCCATTGACCAAGTCAAACTGAGGTTTGACCATGTCAAAATTTTGACCATAGCTCAAGATAAACATATAATCATGTATGATGCCCACAAGAGGTGTTGGTGCACTTATCATGACTCATATTGATAAATGAGTAAATTCTAAGTTACCTTGATACAATGGTAATCAACTCAAAAACAACAAAATTAATAGAATTACTTAGTGCAATATAAGGCAAGAGAAACCAATTTTACATGCATACTCCTGCTTGTTGGAATAATAAAAACCCATCCCAAGACTTAGGATAAAATAATTAATCTTTTTGATTAATTTGCTAGGTCCTACACTAGCTAGTTTGCACCCAATTCTATTTTTGAGGTCAAACTTGCCCAAATTGCCTCCTGGAACGAATTAGAAAATCTTGGATAAGATTCTGACAACTCTACAGTCTTCCCAGATTGGCAAGTTCACAGTTCAACTTTTTTAGGAGTTTCTAGTTTTTCTGCAGTTTTAAGGCAAAAGGTAAAGCTAGTTTTAAGGTAGTCTGCCTTGTTTTTTGAACCAACTCACCTCCCTTCCTGTCCTCATGTAAGAGCATGATAAATTCCACTTTCCATCACTTATGATCTGTACCTACTCATTCAGCAAATTCATGAGCACCTTGACTAGTTTGGAAAGTGCTTTGTGCATCTATGGGGTTTTTTGACTAGTTTAGTAAGTCTGCTTTTGTACTGAATCAAATAGCATCCTAATGCTTTCGAATACTTGGAGTATCTACATCATGAGCAGCATTTTATCTATTTAATGATGACTGATGTAAATTAATATCAAAAACAATTTATGTTATTCAACATATTTAGTCTCTTTTTGAGTGTTTATTGCATAGTTTTCAAGCAATTTTGTGAGTTCAATTGATCTAAGCTTGGGCTTAATTTCCACATGGTATCAGATTCTTGGTAGCTCGATTTTTCTCCTCTTCTAATTGATTTTTTAGGGTCGAAATCACTCTCTGGGAACACATACTATTTGTTCAAGGGCACAGTTGCTAAAGAATGGATCAATCTTAACTCCATTCAACTATTTCGAATGGAAGGAAAGGATGGAGACTCTGATGAGGAGTAAAGGAATCTACAGAGTGACCATAGAAATTGAATCTGATTCTAATGCAGCAATATATAAGATGAAATGGAATAATCGAATAGATGAGGCGTATGGTCTCTTATGTCTCAACATTTCCAGAGACCTTCTATTTCATCTTGATAGATTGTCATCTCTAGATGAAGTATGAGAGAAACTTCAAGCTTTATTTAGGAAGAAAGATAAGATTAGGGGTCATCAACTGGAGAATGAGTTGATATCACTGAGTCCAAGTATCTTTGAATCCTTGCATGTTTACTTCTCCAAGTTCAAATCACTGGTTTTGCAGCTAAAACAGTGTGGTATTGATAAAGAAGATGAACAACTAATATTGGTTGTCCTTTCGAAGCTTTGTCCTAATAACTCAATATTTGTTTCGACCTTCCATGCCACCAAGTTGACAGTTCGAAACTGGAATATGCCTTCGGTGGCATATTTCATGGAATCCTTGACTCTGGCGAAAGACAAATTGGTAATGACGGGCACCATCAAACCTTCCAAAGATCAAGCTTTGGTTGCTAGAGATTCCAAGTTTGATTCCAAAGGAAATAAGAAGGATAAAAAGTCTCTAGATAAAAAATGATATAAGTCCAAGTCTCAAGAGGAGTCCTAAAACTCCAAAAGGAAGAAATTTTAGAAGAAGAAAGGTAAAGGTGAAGGTAGCAAGTGCACATACTGTGGTAAGGGATTTCATCCTGATCAGAGCTCTTGTATGAAGAAGAACATAGATATGCTGACTCAACTCTCAGACAAGAACAACATCTCCCTTCCTGGTGGCACAAACAAGAAGGAAGGAGGATCCAGTTTTGAATACAAGGAGAGAGTTCATGCCCTGGTTGCAAGCACTGTAAGATCTCCTTCCTTTATCATCAATTCTGGAGCTTCTAGGAACATTGTTTCAACAAATGAAGCCTTCTCATCTCTTGATGATTTGAAGGGTCCAAATATTTTGATGGGAGATAACTCAGAAACTGAAAGTAAGGGCAAAGGTAGCATTGATTTTGACCATTGTTCCTTCAATAATGTTTTGTATGTCCTAGGTCTTGTTGCTAATCTCTTGTCAGTCTACCAGATGACTCACACTAGGTATCCTAAGAAGGTTTTTTTCTCTCCCAATGAAGTTGAAATCTCTGATATTGTGAATGTTAGAGTCATTGTTAAAGGTTTTGTGGATCATAGTTCGAAAGTCTACAAGTTCTCACACTTCATGCCTTTCTCTAACCCCTCTGCTCTCCTCACCCATGCTAATGAAGCAAGCAAGCTTTGGCATGAGAGGTTTGGTCATATAAACTATAAATACCTTTTAGATTTGTGTGAAAAAAATATGGTTTCATGGTTTCCAAAGATAAAGTTTTTCAAAGGAGTCTGTCAGGGTTGCATTCTAGGAAAACATCCAGAGCATAAGTATGAGAGAGTCAGTCATGAGCAAAACACAACACCTCTTGAGCTCATCCACAGTGATATTGCCGGTCCCTTCCCTCATATGTCCATGATTCAAGCCAAGTATGTCTTAACCTTCATACACATTATAAGAAATTGAAGTCTAAAATGGGCCTCCTAAGGAAAGTAATAAAATAATGTTTATTAATTTTGGAGGAAGTAATAAAAAAAACTACTTTTTGTTTGTATTTTCAACAAATATCCCTGTGTGTTTACTCAAATTTTGAGTGAGATGTCTCTTTGGATGTGGAATTAAATTCCCCATGCAATGAGTACCCACACTACATACTTTTGACAAACCTTGCCACCCCAAAAACAAGAAATACCTGAAAAAACATGATGAGGGTGTCATCATCACATTTTTCCAGGTATTTCTTGTTTTTGGGGTAGCGAGGTCCATCAAAAGTATGCAGTGTGGGTACTCGTTGGATGTGGAATTTAATTCCACATTCAACAAGCCCTCCCACTCGAAATTTGAGTAAAGACAAAAGGAGATATGTTGAAAATACGAACAAAAAAATAGTTTTGTTTTATGAGAAATATGTCAAGTCAATCCTTATGGTTGACTTATTTTATTGAAATTCTATTGTTTCTTGAATTCCAACTCACAATAATTTATTGTTGGCTCATTTTCTTATAAGGCCCATTTTAGACCCCAAATTTCCTCTAATGTGATTTTTCCAGGTACTGTTGGGTTTACTTCCTTAAACTCAAGTAAGAAATTTTTTACCACTTCAAGGTTTTCAAGGCCTTGGTTGAGAACTAATCTGGGAGGAAACTCAAGATCCTTAGATTTGATAATGGTGGTGAATATGTTAAGTCTGAGTTCATTAATTATTGTGAAGATGTAGGAATCCAGATGCAACACTCTATTCCTTACACGCCTCAGCATAATTGTGTGGTTAAGAGGAAGAATATAAGTCTCAAGGAGATAGCTACTTGTATGATGGAGTCTAAGGCTTTGCCACCAAAGTTTTGGGATGAAGCTATAAATCGTGCATCCTACATCCAGAATAGGTTGCCTCACAAGCAACTTGATGGAGTTACTCTTTTTTGAAGCTTCGAGTGGACACAAGCCTAATGTGTCTCATTTCAAGATTTTTGGCTCAAAGGCATGGGCTAGAATTCCATTGTACAAAATGAGGGATTTGGAACCCCAAAGACAAGAGTGCCTATTTGTTGGGTATTTTGAATATTTCAAAGGGTATAATTTGATCAACATGATCACTCAAAAATCCTTCTTTGAGAGGAGTGTTCAGTTCGAAGAAGAGCCTATGGTAGCAATAGAAATTGGAGATTCCTCCTCAACTCCTCCACCTTTGGTTGTAATTGAAGGAACTAATGAATTTTTTTATTCTGATATGTTTGATAATAATGATTTAATTGCATATCCAAACATCCCCACAAGGCCAAAGTGGGCATCAAATTACATCCAAGCAGCTGGGGAACTAGCTGGAAATCCTAGTGATTCTAGGAGGACTAGATCTCAATTCGAGAGTTCCCTTTCTGTCAAGGACCCTTTCTTTCTTGATAAGTGTTTTCTAATTATTTAATATGATCCATAGACATATGAATATGCATGTGAAGACCCAATATGGAAAACAACCATGATGGGGGAATTTCATTTGCTCCAAAAGAATGACACATGGGAACTAGTCATTCTCCCCCCAGGGAGAAAACTAGTCAAGTGTAAGTGGGTTTTCAAAACTAAATTTTTAGTTGATGGTTCTCCTCTAAAGTATAAGTCAAGGTTAGTGGCCAAGGGCTTCTCTCAAGTCCAAGGAATTAACTACAATGATACATTTGCATTAGTTGCAAAGATGGACTCCATAAGATTAGTTTTGGGCAGTGTAGCTTCCAAGCAGTGGTAGGTACATCACATGGATTTGAAGAGTGCCTTTCTACATGGTGATATTGAAGAAAAAATATATATGCATCAGCCAGAAGGTTTTGTGACTAATCCATATCTTCTGTGCAGGTTGAAAAAATCATTGTATGGGCTAAAACAAGCTCCTAGAGCTTGGTATGCCAATATTGATAACTTTTTTCTATCACTGAACTATTGTAGATGAAAGTATGATCCAAATGTCTATTTGAATTTGATTCATGGTTCTTTAATAATTAGTGTATTATACGTGGATGATATTCTGATCACAGGAAGTTCCAAGAAATAAATTTCCTCCTTGAAGGATGCAATGAACCACTCCTTCTCTATGATTGATTTGGGATTGTTAAGCCATTTTTTGGGAATTGAGATTTATTAATCAGATCTTGGAATCAAGGTAAATCAGTCCAAGCATGCTTCAGATCTACTAAAGAAGTTCAGAATGAATAATTTCAAGCCAAGAAAGACTCCTTTTCTTTCAGGAGTTAAGCTTGAAGAAGCACAATCAACTCCATTGGAAAACAACACCCTGTATAGGAAACTGGTTGGTTGTCTTATTTATTTGACTCATACTCTACCTAATATATCTTATGCAGTGAGTGTGGCTTCCAGATACATGTATCAGCCTCATGACATCCGTTGGAGGGAAGAAAAAAGAATCCTAAACTTTGTACAAGGAACAAAAACTCATGGGATTCACTATGTTGCATAATCTATCCTAGAGTTAGTTGTTTTTACTGACTCTGATTGGGTAGGTGATAACACTGATAGGAAATCAACTTATGGATATGTTTTTTTTTTTCTTGCATATGGATAAAAAAACTGGTCAAGTAAGAAACAAAGTGCAATTGCACTTTCATCTACAGAGGCAGAGTACAAAGGAGTTGTGAATGCAACTACTCAATGTTTGTGGTTGCAGGGAATACTTGGAGAGTTTGGGATCAAGTCAGAGAATTCTACAGTCATCTATTATAACAACTAGAGTACCATTCGAATCTCAACTGATCCAGTACTGAGGTAGCGAACCAAGCAAATTGAGATCCATATGCACTACATCAAAGGACTTTTGCATGATGGGGTCATTGATTTGCACTATTGCGCATCATCTGAGCAAGTTCCAGACATATTCACCAAGATGTTTTCTGAGAGGACCTTCAAAAAACTCAATTCATTGCTTGGGATAGTTGATCACGTGGTGAATACGGATTGAATACCATATTCATATAGTTTTGTTCATGTCCATGTTTAAGGGAGGATTTTCCCCTTGTGGTTTTGCCTCTTTCCTTGTTTTGTATGGACAAGCAGTATGTAAAGAGTGACTAAGCCTTGTTTCTAGGACCTATATCTATGACATTTTTCTGATATTGTACATATATTCAGGCTTAATATGGGGTGTTGGAATAATCAAAACCCATCACAAGACTTAGGATAAACTAATTAATATTTTTTAATTAATTTCCTAGGTCCTACACTAGTTAGTTTGCACCCAATTCCATTTTTGAGGTCAAATTTGCCCAAACTTCTTCCTGGAATGAATTAGAAAGATCATGGATAAGATTATGAAACTCTGCAGTCTTCCCAGATTAGCAAGTGCACAATTCTTCTTTTTTAGGAGTTTCCAACTTTTATGTAGTTTTAAGGAAAAATCTAAAGCTAGTTTTATGGCAGTCTGCCTTGTTTTTTGCACCAACTTACCTCCCTTGTTTTCCTCATATAAAAGCATGATAAAGTCCACTTTCCATCACTTATGAGTTGTACCTACTCATTCAGTGATGGAATATTGGACAATACTGAGAGAGGGGGGTGAATTAGTATTGTTAACTTTTATAAATTAAAACCACTTTTAACATTAATCATTCACACACGGAATCAACAAGAAACATAGAACACAGATTTTATCATAGAACCCAATTGGGAAAACCACCAATACATACTATTACTACAAAATTATATTTACAAATAGTTTCTTCCTTCTACAATAGAAAAGGAAGGTACCACACCCTATTTACTAGCAACTACTGGAAGGAGGCTACAGCCCCCTGGTTTTATCAGCTGCGACTAAAAGGATGCTACAACAACCTATTTACCAGCTACTATTGGAAGGAGGCTACGACCCCCTAGTTTTATCAATTACTACTGAAAGGATGATACAACACCCTATTTACCAGCTACTACTATAAGTAGGCTACAACCCCCTGCAGGCATGTTGCCTACCCTAGCGTCACCCTACCGCCCTAGTTTAATTTCATCATACTTCTTGGTTCTTCAATTTTTTCACTGGTCTTTCGTCACTTCCCTGCTCTCTGAATTCTGCTGCTGCTACATTGATCTGGACCACGGAGACACCCTATTTTCACTTCATACTTATGTTTATATATTTTCTTTTATTATTTAACCATCACACCTTTACAAAATGAACTTATGCTCTTTCATCCTACTTCCTCTTCAAATATTTGTTAATTACTCTTAAATTCGTAATTCTGTTCATTGCATATTTTTAATTAATTTAATTAATTAAAAACCCTTTGTACATTTCATTCTTGTGACCTTCTTCTATCTTCATTGCAAACCGTCCATTTTTGCTGGCATATTCTTCTATCTGCAGGTTTACTTCCATCTCATGCCTTTGGGATTCCTTCATTTTTGGCCTATGGGATTCATCCATTCTTCACCTACAGTTTTCATCTTTCTCAAAATGTAGGCTTCCTCTATCTCATGCCTACGAATTTCCTTAAGCCTCTTGCGAGCTCAACCTTTTCCCCTGCGGGCATAACCAAGCATTTGTGGGAATCCCTTAGCCCTTGCGGGCTTAACCTCAACCCTCTTTGCGGGCATATTAGGCTCATGCAAGCTTCTTTAAAACCATGTGGTAATCTAATCCCTTGTTTACTTTTCACAAACCCCTTGGAGATTATGGCATTTTCAACTTTTCTTGGTGTATCATCATATCGGTGTATCTACGCATTGATCGACCGTTTTGGTGAAAAAATATGAGTTGACCCGAACACTCGGCAACATTTGTTATCAACAATGGTTTCCCAATCTCTCTAATCGTTTCAATGCCCACTTGCGAGTCACCTCCGATAATGTCGTTGTATTTCTTTCAGTTGCTCAACGAACTTTGTTATCGATAATGTTTTCTCAACCTCTCAGATCGTCTCGGCGCCCACTCACGAGTCACCTCCAACAGTGTCGGTGGATTTCTTTTAGTTGTGCTGAAACAATATTTTCCTAACTTCTCGGATCGTTTTGGCGACACTAGATGAGTTACGCCGACATGGATGATTCAGTCAACCGTTTCGTAGCAACTGGATGAGTTACACCAATCGATTCACAACGAATGGATGAGTTATGCCGATTGTTTCTTAGCGACTTGATGAGTTACGTCGATCGTTTCGCAGCGACTAGATGAGTTACACCGACCATTTTCGCAGTGACTAGATGAGTTACGTCGACCATTTCGGAGCAACTGGATGAGTTACACCGACCGTTTTGGAGATACTGGATGAGTTACATCGATGTTTTGAAGAGACTTAGTCAATTTCCAAAATTGTCATAGTGTTCCAGAATGATGCCATATTGCAACAATGAATTCCTAATAGCACAAGAACAACATCATGTGGTTTCCTAGACTCATCACACATGCCACGTCATCACTTCCTTTGACATTAATGAACTTCTTTGACATCAATGACAACTAAACTCAACATTCAACAAATTCGTGAGCATCTTGACTGGTTTGGAAAGTTCCTTTTACACCTATGGGGGTTTTTGACTAGTTTAGTAAGCTTGCTTTTGTACTAATTTGAATATCATCCTAATGCTTTCGAATCCTTGGAGTATCTACATCATGAGCAGCCTTTATCTATTTAATGATGGTTGATGTAAATTAATATCAACAACAGTTTATGTTATTCAACAATTTTAGTCTATTTTTTAGTGTTTCTTGCATAGTTTTCAAGCAATTTTGTGAGTTCAATTGATCTAAGCTTGGGCTTAATTTCCACACTAAAATTAAATACATAATGTAATGCATAGATCAATCCTCCCTCTCCTAGGTGAAATGGAGTAAGTGACAATCAAAGGCTTGGTCAAAGTGTGGGTTGAATTTAGGAAAGACTCAATTTACCTTTGGAGAGAAGGGAAAACTATGGGCCTCAATGACATTTGTTGGAATGGAAACACTATGGAAGTGGGTGTCTCGCAAATGAATGAAGTGCGTAGAACGAACCCTTTCGACTTTAGCAAGCCCCATTTGATTTAATTTCAACTTTTCATTTTCATTTTGTACTTGCTTTGGCATTTACATTTTCATTCACTTTGCATATTCTTTCTTCGGATAATTCTTTGAAGCACATATTCATTTTTCATTCCTTAAGTTAGCTAGTGACTAAAAGGTACCGACCCTGGATAGCCTTTTGGGCCCCAGTTATGACATGATTTTAGCTCCATTTGTAGTTAGCGTCCATATCCCCGATGGAGTTATCACAACAATGCATTTTTAAGGGAAAGCAAGATTAATCTCATATATGTAGGATTACCACCCTCTCGAGCCACTAACTAATTTCAAGGATGGGAGAACTTGATTCGAATATAGGGGGTACACTCTTGGTGACTAGGCCTACCTAACCACTTTCAATCCACTTAAGACATGAGCAGGAAAATATTAGTGAGTTTATAGACTTTGCCACACACTCCAAAACCAAGACACCGAGGAAAAACATGGAGGCCAACCAATCAAAGAGGTCACATAGGGGGAGGTCCTCAGGTTCATCGGTCATGTCCAAGTCAAAGCGTTATGAAATCAAGCAGATGAGATGGATAAAGTGGAATAAGGAAAAGGATGGACCAAGAGAGAGGGAACTAATTTATATATTACATACACAATTAACTCAAAGAATACCATGTACATGAAACTACCACTAATGCACCTATATCACTTCAAGTACAAGTTGTACTAATAATAACTAGAAAAATACATACGATCACCAATGCACAACAAAATCTAATGTAGTTAGTCAATAAGAATCATGAATTCCTTAAAATACATCTACCATATACCCACTCTGAGATGTAGCTACAAAATGCAATCCATCTGTACTAACTTTGTTGACTTTGAATGACAAGGAAATAACAGATCTGACTGTATGACTAATCCTAAAGGCCCAATGTATCAAGGTCTGAAATGTATGACAAGGGAGTCCATGAAGAGAGCTCAATAATGACTAGGGTGTCCCCTTTGTTGTTATGCCCCTACATGATCCAACTGCACAATAATGATATAAATCAACCAACCATTGACATCCTTTGATAAGAATTTCCCCAAATCTAAAGGCTAGGCTGATGACTTAAATTTTCTCTTCCAAAATGAGATGTAGCTCCTAGCTACAAAATATGTGATAACATCTAGTTCCAACTAGGACAAATGCTCTTAGGCGGGGGATTGCTTGAGAACCTCAACATCTCCGGTCCACAACTACCCTTTATGCATCCAAGTAGCTACACATGCATCATGCAAACACTATATTTCTCTCACAAACCAGTCGTCATAACTCTATATATGTCAATATATAAAAATGAAATAACAAGACTGAAATTAAAAATTGAAAGGAAAATTCTAACTAAAAACTGAAATGAAATGCTAACTACTACAAACACACACAAACATAATAGAAACACTCATGCAGGAAATAAAAATAAACTAGGAAAACCCAAAGCTTCAAAATGAGAGGACAAATGCAATAAAAGGAAACCTACTTGTTCAAAATCGAACTTAGTAAACCTATATACCCTACACTAACACAACAAGGACACAACTACATTTGATCTAGGATATGTCATCTCAAAACGTTTTCATGGAAAAGAGTTCTAAAATGATAACCATTTGCAGAAGATAAATAATACATATGACCATCAAAACGCTCAACTGTGAAAGGTCCTACCCACAGGTTCTCATGTGGCTTAGACATGTAACAATATATAGGATTCCACAAAACAACTTTATCTTGATAAGTGAATCTCCATCGGTTTACTATCAATTGGATAACATCTATATCTCGATACTCAGTCAAAGGCACATATGTGTTACCTTGTGCCATAGGATGATTGGGAAAATTCATTTCACAACCATCATGCAATGGTCCCAAATCAAAGCTAGATATCCCTCCATCTAATGGGAGAGAAACTCTACCCACTAGGGGTTCCCTTGCTTCATCTATCCCTTTTCGATGAACGGTGGAAACTCCTCTCAACATAGATTTGTCTACAAACCGCATAGATGAGACACTTCATTGAACTCCATTTATGTTCCAAAATCTCCTTGCTCGACTATCTTGTTCCACAAAATGAGGTGAAGGTATCCATGACTCATTGTTTTGTCTACTACAACCTTCACCTATAGGGGTCGGAATCTCTCTAGGTAAAAGGAAATTAAATAATTCCTCATGATCTGGAGTGCGAATATGCAATGTTCTATGTCCTTTACTTTCATCGATACTACTAACTTACACATAGGGTGTAGGCTCATATATAACAAGAACACACTCAGGGGGAAACGATGGATCTATTTCTTCTTCCTCGTACCCTTGGAAAATAGTCAAGTTGTTTAAGGAAAAGCCTTCTATTGGTGCATCATTAGATAAAGCACTTTCTATCAATTCTATGTTCTGAGTATACTCTTCTTCTGTCACAATGGCGATAATCTCAGCAATCAACTCCCTCTGGGTTCGAAAAATTCTCTGACTTACAACAGGTAATTAAGTTTTCTATTGAAGGACTACTATCTTCATTAAAATTTGTTGAATAAGCTATTTGTTTATTCTGAAGATCTTATGTTGCTTCCTATGTGGGTGCCCTTATTTCCTCAAATATATCTTATGGAATTCTTTGATTAGGTGGACCACTTTGAATATGATGACTCATTGGAGCAAATTTTCCTCATAAGAAAAAGATCCAACTAAAATGGGCCTCATCTTTATCAATGGGAACATCTTTATCCACTCCCCTCTTTCTTTAGTAAACTTGGATCTTTCCTTTATCATTATTCATAGGAGGGTCCATCCTAAATCCGCGATGATTTTTTTTAATGGATTCTCCATCTTCAACCTCAGGTATATAAAGCACACAACTTGAAACATGATTTGAATTATAATTGTCTATAAAATGAATGCTTTCAGATGGATCTTCCAACCCTTGATATTCCCTAAAAGGAAAATTGGATTCATCATGATCATCATTGCAAGTATCACAATGGTTGATTCTATATGTACCTTGAGTGTTTGAAAGAATGGGTGCCCCCCTAGATTATTCTTTGAGTGGTATTTTCTAATGATTCAAGTACAACTTTTGGCCATATGGATTTCTATATCTATTTTGACCACTATTCAACTTAACCATTTCTTGGGCGAGGATAGTCAAGTTCTTAATCATTTCGTTCATAGATTCAGACTATGAAGTGCTTTTTCCACTAACCGTTTATTTTCCCTTTATTGGTTTTAGATCGTTTTTCAATGAAGTACCTTCAACTAACTCAAATAAATCAATTATACCCATTGAGGAGATATTTCCCGCTAAATATTAGCATTTACCTAGGCATCTTTTAGAGTAGGAGGGTTCTTATCTTTAAGTAAAAATCCTAGCCATCCATCGAATGAGTTTAAGTAATGAACTAAGGTGACTTGCTCCTTTGGTCTAATGTCCTTGGGAATATTATCTAAAACCTTATCAAAACATAGGTTAAATTCATGAATAATCTCGTTCTCCTTATTTTTTATTTATTTCAAATAGTTGATTCAGGTGAAATTGACCATCTAATTTTACCAACCACTCATCAATTAACAATTTTGTAAACATGTCGTATCCAGTTATAGATATCAACACTAGATGGTTAAACCATCGTCAGGAACCCCCCTCTAGAAATGCAAAAAAAGTCCTTTCGTGTGAATTCCTTCATGGCTAGTGTTTAGTTCTTCCATATGTTTCCAAATGAGATCCAAATTTTCTTCGATTGAAATAGCATTACTACCACTAAAACGAGGCATCTTTTCAGAATATTTATCAGGCATATTATGAGATGCCCCACCAATTTGGGAAAAATCAAAAGGAGAATGCATAGTTTGCTTTTTGAATTGTTTATTTCCTAGAGGATTGTTCTGATTATCCCTTTGGTTTCTAGTTTTACTGGTCGTGGCCATTGGGATGGATTGAATGTTTGAGGAGTTAGATTAAGAAGAAAGCCTAAAAATAACACTTGATGCCCTTGTGAATTAGAGATTTTCCAAAATAAATTAGTGGAGTGGGTCTTAGGATATTTCTTATTGGGTTTAGGATTTCTAGTGTATACTATGGGGTCCTTCTTGGAGTTATTGGAGTTTTTATAATTTCTCAAATTATAAGGATGGGATTGCTCAGTAGAGTCGCCAAGTGGTCGAATTGAATATTCACCAAATGATAGGTCGTTATAATGCAAGGAGAAAGAGATGAATACAATATGTTGGTTGTGAAATGAATATAATTATAGCAATATTCCATCAAAGTCAAAATTCTAGTTGTGATATTATTAGTAGATCACGAAAAAATAACACGCAAATGCTTGAGGAAGTCTCTACCTCTATGGAAACGACATAAAAAATGTTATCACAATTTACATAGTGACCCTAAAATGGGATCCTATCCAAGACGACAAAGATATACAACCACTAAGAATGTGATATCTAAATAATCCTACCCCCAAAAGGTTCAGGTTGTCACATCGGATAGGTTTCTTCTCTCTTTAGGATTCTTGATCCACTCAAGCTGAACCAAACTAGTCGCGGGAGGTGTCCCAAGTAAAACTTGATAGCCAGACCCCTTTTATGCTATAGGATACTTATAAGTATTTAACAATTAACAAACAAATGACACCCTAAATATGGCTCCCCAAACTTAATAGAATGACTATTGAGCTTGATTTATGTCGATTGGTGAGGTGGTTAGCTAAATGATTTATGAAATCCAATTCAAGGAAAATAGGATCAGTAGTTAAGATTAGATTAGAGTCTCAAGAAGCTAGTGTTAGGGCCAAAATTATTCTAAGTTGTTAGCTTGAGTAAATGATCAATTGTTTGAAAATTACAAAGACGAGAGATATATTGTTTTTTATTAAAACCTTAGCACAAGATGGATTCCTACAACACTAAAGATCATTCATTCAAAACACAAGAATCAAGCAGGAAAGCATGCAAGGAGTAAATCACCTAAACCCTCTTGGAGTGAATTTACATGTTAGTGCCTTAGTTTCGGGGTAAATGGGGTCCAAAATGAAGTCACTAAGGTTATATATTTGCCCCACATACAATATAAAAATTACCCCAATAAAGAATTGGCCTATCCAACCAAGCATGCAATCACAAAATTTTGAAATATTAATTTTAATTTTTAGGTGACAAACGGTTTTCGGAGTGTTTGTATCAAAATTTTGGGTACTCATCTTGATCTGAAAGAAGTAGATGGAGTCTGTTGTCTTTTCCCAATAACACCAAATAGATATCAGCTTCATCTCTAACCAAGTCGCACATGTAGATCTAGTGAAACCTAGAAAGCAAACAAGAAAACAATTAGAGAGGTTGATCACATTAACTAAAAGAAAAACTTATTATTTTGTAAATTCAATGAGAAATCATAGGAGACAAAGAGAAATAACAAGGAATCAATAGCAAATTTGAAATTGATTTCATTCACAAATGAAACCCCCCTTTCACAAGAGCAAGTCGCCCAAGAGGCCCAAATTGACCCAAGTCACCCTAGATGAAATCACACTCTTTCCTTCCAAGCAAACCACTATAAAAATTATTTGAGGCAAGAGAGAATCAAGATCTAGTAGTAGAAGAGGCTCATCAAGAAATAAAATTGATCCATTTCATCAAATACATAAGGAATTTGCACCACAAAATTTTTGAATATTGTTACTATTGAAATGAGCCAAAACTCCCCTGCAAATGAGGAGATCTCTCTCTTTTATATCTAAGAGAGGATAAAAATCCCTAATCATTCCTTATGGACGATTGAGAATAGTAGATGCAATGATATGATCAACGGTGGAGATTAAATCTCACTTTATCTTTCCAATATGGTTGGAAGTGTCTATCTAGTGGATGGGGGCAAATTACCTCCATTGCCCAAGTAAAATGCTCAAAATATATCACAGATACATCAAGTGATTTTCTAGCGGGCTCAATACACCCCCATGAGATCATAATCCACTTTTACATCAACACCTAGCTCAAGATATAAGTCACAAGATGAGAAAGTCACCCCCTAGGTAGAAAGGTGCCCCCACCATGGAGATGAACTCATGTACAAAGTGATAACATGAAAGCGTGCTAGGAAAGATGGTAAAAAGTGTCTATGGGACATCACATCATAACCCAATTCATATTTCACCTTTTACTTATCCCAAATCATACATCCAAACCCTTGGTCATCTTTTAATTTTTAATTTTTATGTTGGAAATAATAATAAATCATCAATCTGCTCAAATATGGATATTACCTTTCCCAAAATCAAATTTTGATGACACGGATGGATATGTAGATGTAAAAAACCATAATATCCACTACTTATATTCCCTTATCCAATCTGATGTGATCTCTGTGAAGCAATCTCTAGTTATTTTTAATAAAACGGGCTTAAGTATTTTCCGTAAACCTTTGGAAAAATAATTAATTAAGCTTATTAATCCACAAATGATACTTAGAGGGGTCCAATTGTCCAACGATAGCAAATATATGGTCACATATGCATCATAGTTAGATCCCACTACTGACTTGACTCATTGATCAAGTCAAAAGTCAAACTTTGGTGAATTTTTTACCAGAGATCAAGATAAACAAGTAATCATGTATGATTCCTATAAGAGGTGTTATTGCACTTATAATGAATTAGTGAATAAATTCTAAGCTACATTGATACAATGGTAATCAACTCAAAAACAACAAAAGACAATTAATTAGTGCAATATAAGATGAGCAACCAGTTTTACATACATACTCCTATTCAAATTACTTACACAATGTAATGCACAGATCAATCCTCCCTCTCCTGAGTGAAATGGAGTAAGTGACAATCATAGGATTGGTCAAAGTGTGGGTTGAATGTAGGAAAGACTCAATCAACCTTCGGAGATAAGGGAAAACTAGGGGCTTCAGTGACATTTGTTTGAATGGTGAACACTAAGGAAGCAAGGTGTCTCACAAATGAATGAATTGCTTAGAAGGAACCATTTTAAATTTATAAAGCACCTCCTTATTCAATTTCAACTTTGCATTTTCATTTCATACTTGCTTTTAATTTTTCATTTTCATTTTCACTTTTGCATTTTCTCTCTTTGGATATTTCTTTGAAGCATATTTTCATTTTCAATTCATTTAGTTAGCTAGTGACTAAATGGTACTGGCCCTGGATATCCTTTTGGGCCTCAGTTATGACATGAGCTTAGCTCCGTTGCCAACAAATTTCCATAGCCTTGACGGAGTTTCCACAATAGTGTCTTTTCTAAGGGAAAGTAAGTGTAACTTACTACATGTAGGATTACCTAACCCTCTAGCCACTATCTAATTTCAAGAATTGGAGCAGTTGATTTGAATCTAGGGGGTACACTTTCGGTGACTAGGCCTATCTAACCACACTTAATCCACTTGAGATACAAGGGAAAAAAGATCAACATGTTTATAGACGTCACCACACACTCCAGAACTGAGACACCGGGGAAAAACATGGAGGCCATCTAATCAAATATGTCATAGAGGGGGAGTTCCTCAGGTTCATCGGTCATATCCAAGTCAAAGGGTTATGAAATCAAGCAAATGATATGGATAAAAGGAATAAATCCAAGTACATAACCAATATAGAGGGAATTGATATATAAATTACATAGGCAATTAAATCAATCAAGAGCATCTACATGAAACTAGGCTCATGATTGAAATGATCTTTACCAAAATGAGAGGTAGATCCTAGCTACAAAATATGTGATAAAAAGTACTTATATTGGTCCAGAAGAGTTATATGGAGTTCATTATATTTTTCCACCATCACCAAATAGATCTCTACTTCAACTCTAACCAAGTCACACTTGTAAATATAGTGACACTCAACTTACAAAACTAACAAGAAAACGATTAGAGAGGTTGATCACATTAACTAAAATATATACTTTTTATTTTGGAAATTGAATGAGAGAGCATACAAGACGAGGGAAATAACAATAAATCAATAGGAAATGCAAATCAATTTCATCCACAAACTAAACCCCCTGTCACAAGAGAAATTCTCCTAAGACACCTAAGTCTCCCCAAATCGTCCTCCTTCCCTACAAGAAAATCACTATAAAAATATATGAGGAAAGAGAGAATTAAGATCTAGTAGTAGAAGGTGCTCGAGAAGAAAGGAAATCGATCCATTTCATCCAAGACACAAGGAATCTGCGCCACAAAAAAAATTCCATATTATCATTGTTGAAATGATCCAAGAGTTCCTTGCAAATGAGGAGTTCTCTCTCTTTTATAGCTAAGAGAGGAGCAAAATACCTAACCAATCCTTATGTGGACGACTGAGATTAAAAGATCCAAAAATATGATCAATGGTGGAGAATAAATATCACTTTTATCTTTTTCTCTAAGCTGTAAATGTCTATCTAGTATAGGGGGGATCAATTCACCCTAGATGATCACAATCCGCTTTTATATCACATCCTAGATTAATATATAAGTCGCAACATGAGAAAGTCACCCCCCTTGGGAGAAGACATCCCACAATGAAGAAAAAAATATATGTTAAGTAATAACATGATGAGATGCTAGGAAAAGAGACCAAAACTGTCGAGGGAAACATCAATCATACCCAAATCATATTTTACTGTTAGAATATAACCAGTCAGGATTATTGTAAATAAATAATTAAATAGGAATTTGAATAGTTGCCCGGGAAGGTGAAAAGGCTGGTTCTCAACCGCCTCATTGTAATCTATAAATTAATGTTTTAGTCGTGAATAGAATATTGAATCGGGAGTTATTACCAACAAGTGGTATCAGAGCTTGGCTTTCATAACTCCTGCCTACATGCCTTTCTGTGTGCCTGCTGCCAGCCTGCTTAGTCAGTCTTCCCCTGCGCGCATTCATTGTGTGCGTTTTCTCCTCCAGTCTCTGCCTGCATGCATTAATGGTATAAAACAATACCTAACCCTAACCCTAATCCTTTCACGCTTATGAAGTTTCGTGTAGTTTTGTGTTGTGATCTGCGTAGTATTCCTTGAGAGCTGCAAAATTGTGGAGACAGTTGGCTTGCCAGACCTCCATTGAATATCCTGCAACCTCTATCTCCATCTCATCTCCCTCGCAGGAGCTTACTGGGCTCGTGTGACATTGAATCAGAAATCTTTACAAGAAGCTGTTGAATGTTCTTGGGAAACTCCAAACGTTCCTCCCTCTGCTTCCTCGTTAAGTGCGTTGGAGACTGATATATCAGTCTCAATATTTTGCAGTCACGCTATATATATAATATATCAGTCCGAATTATAATCTTGTGTTGCGAGTTCGTTTTTATATATGTTGCGAGTTTGTATGCTGCGTATGGAAGATATTCTCCATACTGCGTATTGAAGACATTTGCAATATGCTTGTGCTCCAGCTAAGGCCAACGCATCATTTGAATATCTCTTCATGACTGCTCTCTATTCCACCATTTTTTTTGTATTAAAGACTGAACCCTGGTGCGACTGCCCTCTTCTTCGTGAAAACCAGCGTTGAATATGCTGCATTGTTAAAGAGCTCACGTTGTGTATGCTGCCTGAAGAGCCCGAGTTGTGATGTTGTGGAGAAAAGACTGTGGAGAAGAAACTATGTTGTGAAGCTTGAACAATGCGTTGAAGTTGCTGTACTGGAAGCCCTAACTTTTTCTGCATAAAGACCAGCGAATTGGTGTGAAGACCAGCGTGTTGGTGTGAAGACCAGCGAATTGGTGTATCTTAGAGCCTGCGTAGAAAGTTGTAATATACCTGCGTGTAGATTTCCCTTGTGAAGGTGTAGTGAGAACGTGGAGTTTTCAGCTGCGTGCAATCATTCAGATGCGTGGAGACCGAGGTGAACCCTAATTTTTTTTGCAGACCGATATAAAGCTGGTGATTTCAAGCCTTGTAACGGTGAAAACTGGTGCTATCTGATATATTTGCTGATATATAAGAATTGTATGCCGGTGCCTGCGTTGAAGGATGCCTAAAAACTGGTGTTGTCTGATATATAATGCATTGGTATTTGCTTGCTGCTTGATGGTAAAGATTCCTCCTGGAAGTGGAACTGCGACCTGTGCTGTAGGCCTTGAAAGATAATATGCATTGATTTCATATATATGCGTTGATCATATTTTGTGCGCTAGAGAGATAAAATGCATTGATCATATATATATATGCGTTCCTCATATTGTTGATCATATATATATGATGAGTGAATATTGAAGTGAACCCTAATTTTTTTGAAGTAAACCCTAATCTTAAGTGAAGCTGCGACCTGCTACGACCTGTTGCACCTACTGCATAATACCTATCAGTAGTGGGGTTACGGCGAAGCCTTCCTCCACGTGTGCTCTATCTATCCTCTATTACTTGCCTGAAACCAACCCAATCAGATTTATAAAAGCAGTTAAGGGCGGCACGGTTGAGCATTTGTTCTCTCCTTGCTTGAAGCTAGTCAATATTTAGTTGGATTTGTGCTTATTTTGTAACCAAAGAGAAGGTTTATGCCAGTTTTACAATATTATTGCCATTGTAGAAGTTGATGAGGCACATGCAACGCAGTTAGGGTTGGAAAACTGCTCTCTCATGGGATATATTGTGACCTGATATATTGTGTTTGACTAATATATGCTGACTGATGCTGAATGGTACATATGCGTTGAGTCTGGAAACTTTTCTATGATTGCTGGTGTATACATGTTGATGTCTACTTCCTGAAATGCTGTTGAACCTGTGGAGCTGCCTACGAAATCAAGAGAGCCTGTGTAAACTCTGAATATTGAGACTGATATATTGCATTGTGATACTGAGACTGATATTGACTGATATATTTTGTATTGAAGGAGCCTGTAAAATTGCATTGTATTCACCTTGGCAGAGACTGTAGACCTGCAAGGTTATTATTTTCCTATATCTCTTTGTCATATCAAGTTTATTATTGTAAATTACACTAACGATTGTAAAGATGCACTCTTTGGCATCTAGTATTGGTGCTGCCCTAGATGGCAAAGACCAATCCAAAGACCTTTCCAAGGGATATTGCAGCAAGAGAGGACGAGGAAGAAGAAAATTCAGAGGCAGAGGGGGCAGAAGCAAAAGATCAGATTTGTAATGCAAGCATTGCGAAAATACTGGGCACACATCAAATCAGTGTTGGGCTTCATGGGACTCAATCAAAGACAAGCATAACCAGAAGACAGATGACCAAGATGCTAGTAAATTTTCTGATTCT
>LPNX010922732.1:110661-195579 GCA_001517045.1 Pseudotsuga menziesii | reverse complement strand
TAAAGGAAAAAGGTTACATTTCCTTTTTAATAATATCACTCACTTATTAAAAACAAATTTCAACAAAAACAAAGGGCATCGAGTAATATAGTTATTTGTATCTAATTAAATTATAAGAATGATAAATTATTATGAGGGTCAAGTAATAATTTGAGGCATAAGGTAATTGGAACACATGTATCATTAGTGGACATATCTACATTCAAACATATTCCCAACACAATGTCATAGACTGTGTCACTTTATGGGTATAAACAGGCCCCCTAATAAAATTAAAATAAATGTATAACCATTCCTCTTTCTTTTCTAGTTCAATGACTTGACTAAGATTATAATTTTCCCACTAGTGGATCTGTTTCCCTATCGTCTTGTCATATCAATTTCACCCTCTAAGTCAAACAGTTGAATTCCGAACCCAGGGTGTTAGACTCGTAGTCGCCTTTTTCTAAGCTTTTGAATTTTTTGGATGGGGGTTATGAGGGGACATTACATTTTGGAATTGAGGTTTCGTGTGGCCTTTTCATAGTTGGAGAAGGAGGCAACCTCCATAGATTTGCAGGTAAGTTGGACCAGACTCTGTGAAAATGCAAAACTTGATTATTTTCTCCATGGTGTGGTCATGCTTCTGATGACATCATTGATTTGTTTGCAGGTGCAAATGAACGCACTCTGGGGTTTGCACAGGGCTACACTGTCATTTGGGGTTTCTATTTCACGGCCATGGTAAGCCTACTAGCAAGATTTACTTCCCTCCATTCATTTCTAGGCATTTCTGAGTTGGGAATCTTTACAGCGTTGGGGTTTTAAATGGCACTTGTCACCTCTACCTTTGGGGTTTATCATGTAGCTTGCTCTGGGTTTTTGGCTCTAGTTAGGAGGTTTGGCAATGGAGTCGTGGATGTACCATTACTTGTAATGGTGCCATAGCTCACAGCTTTCCATTTAACATTAATAATACTTGACTGTTTGTAAAAGAGGATTCGTTCCATTCTATGTTGCATGTTGGCTTTTATGTGAATACTATAATTGGTGTTGGTATGAAATGGATATGATTTCGTTCGGTGTTTTTAATAGATTATACTATGTAAAAAAATTTGGGATTGTGTAGTTATTTTAATGCTACGTTTTAAATTGTTGAATTGCCAAGTTTGATTCGTGGTTTCCAGCCTATGGAATTTACTTTGTGTATATTAGTGACAGTTTGGGTTTTGGATGTATGCAAGGAATTATGTTTATATTGTTTGTAAATTATGTTGGGAAATATTTTAGAGCTTTGGGGCATTATGTTATGGGCTGTGCCATTCTAGCAATGGTGTTGTAGCCCATGGCCTTGATATTGTATACTCTGCATTAGCGTTAAATGGAGACTGTGTTTTAGACAAAGTTTGGAACCTTTGGTTTTGTAATGGCTCAGCATGGGTGCAGGCCATGCCATGAATGGCATGTTCCTCTCACAATGACTGTGATAGTTTGACTGGCATTTTAATATGTTAATTGTATTTAAAAGGTATGGCCGTAACATCCAGGGTTATGGTAAAGCCACGATATTGTTTGGTTACTATAGCATGACTGTGTAAAGATGGTGATGCAACTTGCTTAATGTTTGTGTATAAAATCATTCTGGTTCATTATTAATGTTTTTTCCTTAAGTCTAGATATCCATAGGATTCGATGTCACAACATCTGTTGGAAAAATGTGCTTTAGTTATTAATTGTTTAATGTGATGCAACGGTTGTGTGTAGATTTATATGGGACCTTTAAACACTTTATGTTTTATAAAAGGATGAATGTAATAATAGGACCGTGGATTATAATGTTTGGGTTATGTAAAGGGATGTGATTATTGACTAAGTGATTAGGACTGTGGAATTTATATAATAAGACGGAGGTTTGACATTGGAAAACATGGATGGTCACGATGCCTTCTCTATTGGTTAATTATGATTATGTTTATTTAATGGAATGTTATGATATTTAATTTGTACTTGTTGAGACATACCTTGAAAGTCTATAATGAGTTGTTATCTTAGATTTTGTTTTTGTCTGTACTTAGTTGGTTTAGTTTAGAATATTTAAATTTTGTACTTTAGTTTATAAATAAAATAAATAGTAAATTAATTATAAAACTATTTGAATACTAGTATATATATGTATTTCTATATATATTTAACCTGTACTTCTCAACTAATTTTGAATTTAAAACATCCCTCTGCTGAGAAATGAAATATGTTAGTAGATTAATGCAACCTATAGAACAATAATATGCTAACTCGTAACAAAACCTAGATACAGTACATGTAAACTAAGAATCGAAATAATACAAAAATAAAATCAAAGTACAAACCCTAGTAATGTAGAACATATAATAAATTTTACAGCCCAAAACACAGTATTAAAGAAAATACAAATCGTAGTAGATTCTAACCACATAATCTAGGACATGGGGTTAGGAAATGCATTGAAAAAATTTATATAGCAAATCAACTAATTAATTTAGAGAAATAGAATAGGTAGGCTAGGGCTTCATACCTGATCTTGAAGCTTTGTTAATGTCTGAACTTGCACACTCAAATAACCACATTAACAATGCATTGCAGATATGACCTCTGTTTGATGACCAAATCACTTGGGAACTACCACATTCCTCCCAACCATGACCTAGAACCATTCCTAGTTCTAATCAGGATCCCCTCGATCTAGACTCCAACATGAAAGTAACTTAGAGCTCCTAAGGTAGGGTTTCCTAACTGGTAATCAGTTCTGAATCAATGCTCTTTCCCTTGCAGGAAAAGTTCTCCAGGAAAACACTTGAGAGCAAAAAAAAGGTAGAATAATAATTCTCCTAGATAAAAACCAAAACCCCCAAGCCTTTTCTTTTCTTGAGTCTTTATAGGCATACTTTTCAGTCAAAGGGGCAGTTAAATCAAGAAATCCTTGATTTCTTGATTTAACACTTTTTAATTTACTTGGGTAATTTTCAATTCTTATCTTCGGAACTTTTAAATAGTTCCTAGTTAGTATTTCATAGATATTTCACTATTTATTAATCCTTTAATAATAAATAATAATTGGTGCAGCTCCACTTCTTTCTTTATTCAATTATATAATTAATCATAATTTATTCTTTATACCATTATGTATAAAATACATAGTATTAAAATACTTGTTAAAACTTGTCTTCAGGCATCGTGTGTCATGATCCCTATACTTAATGACACTTCTTTATGAAAGTCAAGTAGATAGATGGCTCAGGTATACTAGGATAGGCAACTCTAAAAATCCTTGCATGTTGGATTTCTCTCGTATAACATGGTAGTTCTTTAGTACTTGATGAGAACACAAAAATTCAAAATTTCGTTTAATCACTTAAAAATAAGTATGATGAGATCAATATTATTCTTGACTCATTTTCAATCGGATGCGATTTTAATGTTTTTTAGTAACCCCTAGCGCTTACCATATCCCATACTCAACACTTATAACAAGTTGTTACAAACATACTGCAATTCTAGAGCTCTCGCTCAACACTAAATGCTAGGATGTACTTGTACGATAAACCTAGGGATACAATGGCCAAGATCCGATGCTCTAGAGATTATGCTCGACATCAGCATGGAATTATCTATATCTTATGCCAAAAATTTCCAATTACATTGTCATGTGTTCGAGACATTTATGCTCAACACAAATGTAAGTACTCATGTGGACCAAAGCCTCTCGCTCAACACAAAACATCTCATCGATCATGTGCTTCAGGGTCCACGCCCAAGACCAACATTTCATCAATCACGTGCTTGAGGGTCCATACCCAACACAACCAACATATATACAAATATATCATCAACAATTGGCTTACACCCAATATACAACGAAAATCATCATTTTCATATGCAGTGGGGTGTTTGACCCGATATAAAAATAAAACATCAATATAAACATAATGATCAATAGCATCATGCCTATAAATCGTAGGTCCAAAATTTGGGATATTGCATCCCTCCTTTCTTAGTACAACACCATCCCTAGTGTTCTAGGGACTCTGGATGATATCATGAAACAAGATGGGGTCAACCTTTCTGAACGTGGCCTCATTCTCCCGAGTAGCCTCATCTACCTCAATGTGCTTCCACTGCAATTTTAATTAGACTACAGTGCACTTCCGAAGCTGCACTTCTCTCTTTTCCAATATATGAAAAAACTGAGGGGAACACCCCCCCTAAGGTTTCACCTATAATAATGACCAATCATTGACATGCTTAGTGCCATAAACATATTTCTTAAATAAATATGCATGGAAAACATTCTGAACTCTTATGTGTTTAAGTAATGCTAGTTCATAAGCCACTGGTCCTTTCTTGGCTAGAATTTCAAAAGGTCCACAAAATCTAGGTGCTAACTTACCACACCTACCCAAACTCAACGAGTTCCATTTTTATTTGACTTTCAAGTAGACATTGTCACCTACTTGATAGTATTTATATTTTCTTTTCTTAATTGCATAACTTTTTTGACAGTATTGTGCCTCTTTAAGGTTTCCCTAGACCTTGGTAACTAACTATTCCAATTCCAATAGCAGGATGGGCCCTAACATGAGCCTATCTACTGGACTGTCCCAAGTAACTGGGGTCCCACACTTCCATCCATAGAGTACCTCAAAAGGACTCATCTTGGTAGAATCTGTATACTCGTTGTTATATGCAAACTCTGCAAGGTGCGGATAATCCTCCCACTTGGTTTGGTTGTTCATGACATACATTCAAATCATGTCTTAAACAATTTGGTTTACATTTTTAGTCTGCCCATCCGTCTGTAGGTGATAAGCAGTGTTAAAGTTCGGCTACAGCTCTATTCCATACAATAAATATCACCAAAAGTTTCCTATAAACTTAAAATCTCGATCTGAGATAATTGCCTTGAGTATCCCATGCAATCTAAAAATCTCTTTTATGAATATATCGACAATGTTCACGGCCTTATAGGTTGATTTCACGGGGATGAAGTGTGCTTCATTTGAAAACTTGTCAATGACTACGAAGATGGAATCATTCAGCTTCTTGCTTTTTGGTAAGATAGTAATAAAATACATATTGATAACCTCCCACATCCATTCTGGAATGGGCAATTGCTGTAGCAGTCCTGAAGGGTGTTGTTGCTCAGCTTTAACTAGCTAGAATTCATGACATTTCACAATAAACATTGCAATTTAAGCCTTTAAATTATGCCAAAAAAAGTGTCTCTTGATGGAAGATATCCTCTTTTGATATCCCGGGTTCCCCGAGTAGGGTTCCCTCTGAAATTCTGTGAGGATGCTGGACTGAATGTCCCCTCCATATGGAACATACAATCTATCCTTGGACCATAGAAGTCCGGAGGCATCCACCTTGTATTCCTTTTGTTTTTGAAACAACCAATCCTCTTGGACCTTCTTGAGGATTTCCACATAGAACGAGTCAAACTTGTTGGCCGTTCTAATCTTCTCATGCAAATCTACATCAGCTTGACTCAGGGTCACCTCATATATTGTATGAGTTTGTCAACTCAAAGCATCGACAACTTCATTCTCTTTTCCCTTAATATGCTTTAGTTCAAAGTGATACTCACTTAGGAAATCCAACCATCTGGATTTCCTCGCATTCAGATCAGGTTGAGCAAATAAATACTTTAGACTCATATTTTAAGTCTTTAGAAGGAAATTCCTTCCCATGAGGTAGTGCCTCAACATCTTTAGAGTGTGGATAATGGATGCTAACTCAAGATTTTGTGTGGCATAATTATGCTCATGCACTTTTCATTTTCATGATTCATAATAGATTGCATGATTGTGTTGCAAGAGAAATCCTCCAAGTCCTTCCTTGCTTGCATCTTTGCATGCAACAAAATCTCCATTGGGATCTGCAATCCACAACATTGGTGCAGTCATCAAAATCTATTTAAGATTTTGAAAACTTTCTTCACACCAGTGAGTCCATAAGAACTTGTTTTCTTTCTTCTACAAAGCCATCATGGGTCAAGCGATTCTCGACAAGTTCTCAATGAAATTTTGATAATACCCTGCTAAACCCAAAAAGGACCTAATGTTAGTGACACTAGTAGAGGTAGGCCAATCCTTTATGGCTCGAATATTTTTCGGGTCCATGGTTATTCTTGCCTTGGATATGATGTGACCTAGGTACTATATTTTTGGTTTGTAAAAATCACATTTACTAAACCTAGCGTAGAGATGGTGTTCTCTCAACACTCGAAGTGCTATGCGAAAGTGTTCTTCATGTTCCTCTTTATTCTTGGAATAAACCAGAATGCCATCAATACATACTAGTACAACTTTATCTAGATATTTACTAAATATGTTGTTCATCATAGACATAAAGTTTGTGGGTGCATTGGTCAACCCAAACGGCATCACTACAAACTTGTAATGCCCGCAACTCATACGAAATGCGGTATTAGGAATATCTTTGTCTCGAATCCATACCTGATGGTACCTAGATCACAGGTTAATCTTCAAAAGGATTTTGGCTCCTCCCACCTGGTCAAAAAAATCATCGATCCTAGGGAGTGGGTAATGGTTCATTATAGTCATTTTGTTCAACTGATGGTAATAAACGCACATCTGCATTGTACCGTCCTTCTTCCTTATGAACAAAATCAGTGCTTCCCAAGGAGACACACTGGCTCAGATATACCCTTTCTCTATTAACTCGTACAACTGCAATTTGAGTTCCACCAATTCTGGTGCACTCATGCGGTAAGGGGCTTTGGAGGCCAGAACTGATCCTGGGGTCAGTTCGTTGGAAAATTCTAGGTCTTAGTTTAGAGGAAATCCGGGTATTTCTTTGGGAAACGCGTCCTTGAATTCTTCAAGAATAGGGAAGTCTTCTATGCATTGTTCTCTATCAGACTTTATGTATTATATGTTCACCGCAAACAACTTGTAGCCCTTCCTAACACACTTCCTCACTTGTAAGGAAGAGATTTGTCTTACAGAAACTTTCTTTGGGATGCCTTGAACCTTTACTTGGTTCCCTTGGCTATCCATACACAATATAGACTTGTGTAGACAAACCAGCATGTTATGGTGTTGTTCCAACCAGTCCATACTGATAAGAATATTGTACGATCCTAAAGACAAAATGTTCAGGTTTATCTTAGTAAGGAAACCATTCAGGTTTAGTTCACATTCTTTAACAATTTCTGAAACCTTCTGTTTCGTACCGGTGGCTAACTGTACCATCTAAGGTTTAAGATGCTTTACTTTTCCTAACTTGCATAAATCAAAAATCTTAGGTGCAACATAGCTCCGACAGGCATCGAGATCAATAAGTATTGAAATAGAGGTATTTAAGATCTTGCCTTCGATCTTGACCATTGTATATTGATGGTGCGATTGTTGGTCATCTAATGCTACATAGATTCGTAGGGTTCCTACTATATCCTCAATGGTAGTTTCTTCTTGTAGGTTATGCAAGAATGTATTGTTCTTGTTCTTACAATCTCAGGCATAATGCAACCCGTTGCACCTCCAACACTTGATCGCTAAAGGGGTAGCATTGGCTACACTTGCCACTTGGTTACTACCATTAGGAGCTGGTACATAAGGCTTAACACCATTTTGTTGAAGTTCTTGTTCAATTGAAAATAGTTATTTTTCTTTCTATAAGGCTACTGGTTTGACCGAAGCTTGCGATTATCAGAAAATTTTCTAGACTTTTCTCTGTTTCGGTTCTAGTTTTGTTGTCATAACTGCCCATGCTCATAATAGAGTCGGGACTTGTCTAGTGCAATATCCAGAATCTTTGGCATGTCGAATTCAATCCTGTCCTGAAAACTGGGAGGAAGACATCCGAGAAACTTCCGGATCTTCACCTTCTCTTCTTTCATATACGATACATAATGTAGCATATCTAGAAATATGTTTATAGGTGCATCCATAGTCATGGACCCCATGTGTAGTTCATGGATCTCTTTTACCTTGCAGTCAAAGAACCTTTTTAACATCTATTTTTCTTAAAAAATATTTCAGAAGTTTTCCCATCTTATTTCTTGAAGCTCATATCTCTTGGTGTCCTTTAAATCTTCCCATCAAACCATCTTGATCCCTTACCATTCAGGTTGTAAATGGAAATCCTAGCCTACATCACACTTGAATAGCTATGAACCTGGAAACACTTAATCATTCCTAGCAACCATTCTTTAGTCTTTTCTCCTATATTTACTTCACCTTCATAGGTCAGAGCTCTTATTTTTCGAAAATCCCCGTGAAGAGTGTCATCATTTATTTGCCTCTTTCTCCGTGGAGAAAGTGAGTCGCCACTAGCAGGACTGCGATGATCTCCTTTAGTTGCTTCAGGTGTACCTTCATTTTCTGCTTCTCTTGGGTTGTTCTCCCACTCACGATATGGTTCTCTTTTGGATCTATTTGTGTACTAGGTAGGTTTACCTTGCGGGCTCCCTCTCATCATGTTACGCAATAAAGCTTCATTTTCAGCTTGTTATTCCTTTCTTTCATTTAGACTTTCTTCTCTAAAACTTTTCAGTTCAAATTGAAGAGTGTGCAAGGTTTTCAACACATCAGAGTTTAGCTCGACCACCAAGTTCACTTCCGAAGTGGGGGTAGTAATTTCTTCCTACCAGCTATTTCCTTCCTTAGTATTCATAAAATGAACAACGCTGTAAAACTTTTCCTAAAACACAAAAAATTTTAATAGAAGAAAAAAATTTTGTTCGTAAAAAAAATTACTTATTATACTGTATTTTCTCCATGTGTATGCCTGGTGCACCCATATGTCTCTCAGTATTGAAACTAGGCTCTGATACCACTTGTAATGTCCCCAAAAATTGAAAAAAAAAATTACAGGCTAGTGAAGACTACCCCAAAGGGGATCATTATTACTCGCGTGGAATTACATGTTCTACTTATACTTTCGATCTCTTTAGAAACTGTCAATACTACCCTATTACTCTCTTATCCATTTAGTGATTATTAGTTCTCTTAATTCTTATGTCTTATTGATACATATTAGTTATTACTGTTGGTGAATTAATGAATTGTATAGATCATTGTTTTTCTCCTGCACATGTTTACTTTGTTTATTTAATAAAAACTAACTTAACTTTGTTGATGGGAACAAAGTGGTGAAGTGGCAGGACTCGTTCTCCAATGACGATCTGAAAGGTAAGGTCCTTCTTCATTATGTAGGCTTACTTAGTTCATACAAATTAAGGCACCTTATTTATTGACTTACAGGTTACTCTTGTGACATCGGGATTATTGGTTACTTGACGCAATTAAGTTCCTAGTTATACTTCCAGTTCCACCTTGCACTTTTACTACTGTTCCATTTTACGACTCTGGTAAGCCCTATGTTCGTTAATTATCTTTCTTAGTTAATTAAATAGATGCTATGAATTAACTTACTTTCCTTACCATTATCAATTATCTATCTCTTGGTTAATTAATTACTCTCTTCTTGTTTCTATTTTGCAGGTCTACCTTGGCTACGAGTTTGGAAACTTACACTTGTTCTTCCTAGCGAGGGCATCATGGAATACTTTATTTTCCATGATTCCTAAATACTAAAAAACCTAGACTAAAAATCTATGCACATATGCTACCTATAAGAACTAGGAAAGGGCATGTAAGAAACTAAACTTTGATGCTAAGGGATAACATTGTAAACACTATACCATAGTGTTAAGGTCTGCACATACTATAAGGTTGGGAGACTATGGTATACATACGATGTCCTAAGATATTTAAAGGGTGGCAAAATGATAGGATAAACGGTTTAACTCATGACTTGAATGGTATGTAATATAACATTGAACCATATGCTATGGTGAGGGTCTATGGATGTGTTAGTGACCATAAGATGGTGTCATTAATGCCATTAGGGTTTGTGAACACACTTGGAAAAGGATTTGGCCATTTTCTATTTGTGCATTATGTTGCTTTGGCATTGGGGTTTTGTGTGGCCCTTGCGTAGTTGGAGAAGGAGGTGACCTCCATCGATTTCCAGGTACGCTGGACCAGACTCTGTGTAATCGCAAAACTTCATTGTTTTCTCGATGGCATGGTCATTTTTCTCATGCCATCATTTATTTGTTTGTAGGTGGAAACAAAGGAGCTCTGGGGTTTGCACAGGGATACTTTGTCGATTTTGGGTTGCTACTTTACAGCCATGGTAAGCCAGCTAGCAATATTTACTTGCCTCCTCTCATTTCTGGGCATTTTTGAGTTGGGATTGTTTACAGGGTTGGTGTTTTAGATGGTACTTGTCGACTCTACCTTCGAGGTTTATGATGTAGTTTGCTATGGGTATTTGGATCTAGTTTGGAGGTTTCGCAATGGAGTCGTGGCTGCACCATTACTTGTAATGGTGCCATATCTCACAGCTTGCCATTTAACATTGTTAATACTTGACTGTTTGTAAAAGAGGATTGGTGCCCTACTATACTACGCATTGGCATTTATGTGAATACTATAATTGGTTTTTGTATGAAATTCATACGATTTCATTCAGTGTTTTTAAAATATTATACCATGTAAAAAAAATTGGGACTTTGTAGTTATTTTAATGCTACATTTTAAAATGTTGGCTTGCTGGGTTTGATTCATGGCTTCTAGCCTGTGGAATTTACCCTATGTATATTAGTGGCAATTTTGGTTCTGGAAGTATGCAAGGAATTCTATTTATATTGTTTATAAATTATGTTGGGAAATATTGTAAAGATTTTGGGAGTTATTCCATGGACTATGCCATTTTAGCAATGGTGTCATAAGCCATTGCTTGCCACTGTATGCTCTACATTAGCGTTAAATGGAGACTGTGTTTTAGACAAAGTTTTGAACTTTTGGTTTTGTAATGGCTCAGCATGGGTGCAAGCCATGACATGAATGGCATGTGCCTCTCCCAATGACTGTGATATCTTAGTTTGCATTTTAATATCTAAATTGTATTTAAAAGGTATGGCCATAATAGCTAGGGTTATGGAAAACCCATGATATCGTCTGGTTAATGTAGCGTGATTGTGTGAAGATGGTTATGTGATTTGCTTATTGTTTGTGTATAAAATGCTTATGGTTCGTTATCAATGTTTTTTCCTTAAGTCTAGACATCCATAGCATTCGATGTCGCGACCTCTGTCGGAAAAAAGGGTTTTAGTTATTAATTGTTTAATATGATGCGACGATTGTGTGTATATTTATGTGGTACCTTTAAACACTTTATGTTTTATAAAAGGACAACTGTAATAATAGGACCATGGATTATAATGTTTTGGTTATGTAAATGGATGCGCTTATTGAATAAGTGAATTAAACTGTGGAATTTATATAATAAGATAGAGGTTTGATATTGGACCATATTGATGGTCACGATGCCTTCTCTATTGGTTAATAATGATTATGTTTATTTAGTGTAATTTTATGATATTTAATTTGTACTTGTTGGGATAGAACTCGAAGGTCTTTAATGAGTTGTTATATTAGATTTAGTTTTTGTCTATACTTAATTTGTTTTGTTTAGAATTTTTAAATTATGTACTTTAGTTTATAAATAAAATAAATAGTAAATTAAATATAAAACTATTTGAATAATATTATATATATATATATATATATATATATATGTGTGTGTGTGTGTGTGTGTGTGTGTGTGTGTATTTCTATATATATTTAACCTGTACTTCTCAATGAATTTTGAACTTAAAACAACCCTCTGTTGACAAATGAAATATGTGATCAGAGTAATCCAACCTGTAGAACAATAATATTCTAACTGGTAACAAAACCTAGATATAGTACACATAAACAAAGCATGGAAATAATACAGAAATCAATTCAAAAGTACAAACCTCGGTAATGTTAAACATATAGTAAATTTTACAGCCTAAAACATAGTATTAAAGAAAATACAAACCCTAGTAGATTCTAACCAGAGAATCCAAGACATAGGGTTAGAAAATGCATTGAAAAAATTTACCTAGCAAATCCAATAATTAATTTAGAGAAATAGAATAGGTGGGATAGGTATTCATACCTGATCTTCAAGCTATGTTAATGGCTGAACTTGCACACTCAAATAACTAGCATTAACAATGCAATGCAGATCTGACCTCTGTTTGATGACCAAATCACTTGGGGACTACCATGTTCCTCCAAACCATGACCCAGAACCATTCCTTTTTCTAATTTGGATCTCCACGAGCTGGACTCCAACATGCAAGTAGCTTAGAGCTCCTAAGGTAGGGTTTTCTAACTCGTAATCAGTTCTGAATCAAGCCTCTTTCCCTTGCAGGAAATGTTCTCCATGAAAACACTTAAGAGATAAAAAAGGTAGAATAATAATTCTCCTAGATAAAAATCAAAATCCCCAAGCCTTTGCTTGGATTGAGTCTTTATAAATAGGCTTTTCAGTCAAACGGGTAGTGAAATCAATAAATCCTTGATTTATTGATTTAACCTTTTTTAATTTACTGGGGTAATTTTCAATTCTTAACTTAGGAACTTTTAACTAGTTCCTAGTTAGTCTTTTGTTAGATTTTCATCATTCAAGCTAGCATTATGATATTAGGATCTATAACTGAGAGAATAACAAGAAGAGAAATAAGCACAACAGATAAGATACATAAAGAGTTTGCCTCGGGGAAACCATAAAGGAGGAAACCCTGCAACTTCCTCAGACATAGAATCGGCACAAAAAGAAAAACCTATAAACATAAAGATGATCTTTCGACAGCAGTAGTCTCACTCTTGCGGCCAGCAAAATCTCTTTCACTCATGCACCCCAATGACTGAGTGTGTGTGTGATAAATAGAAAGGATCACTCTCTATTTATATTCTTTCATTCACTTGAATCCCACTCCAACATGTCACCCTCACTTAACACTTACTTACTAGAGCTGACATCTCTAGGAGTGTCTAATAACCCTAGTGCCCCACAACTTTTGGGGACTTTGCCCCTCCGACCAACAAGGAGGGTTATCCTTAACACAATGGTGGGGAATACTTCCACGACTTACAATAACTCACCTAGGTTCGACTTCATTAGGATAGTCTAATAACCCTAGGGCCCCACAATTGTGAGGACTTTAACCCTTGACAAATAGGAGGGTTACCCAAAATGATTTGACATGACTTGTTTACATTTATATAGAACCTCCCGGTATGAACATCAAGGCATGACATGACTCAAATACATTACAGACACATCCTAGAATAAACATCGAGGTACAATACATAAGATATATGGATGAATACATTCCGAAGTTACAGACACATTAACACTCCCTCTTAACTAGGAAGGAATTCTCTCGACACAATTTATCAACACAAGTCTATTTCTCTATATCATCTGGATCATCATCGAGTCCTCGTCATCTTCATCTAGATCTGGATAATCGCTCTATCTGGATCATCATCACTAGATCTAGATCATCACTCGATATGTATCATCATCACTGGATCTATATCATCACTCAATTTGGAACATCATCATTGTATCTAGATCATCATCACTGGATCTGAATCATCACCACTGAATCATCATCACGGTTTCTATCTCATGATTCTTCTCGTCATAGGAATTTCTATAGAGCCAACCCTTTTTCATCCTAGTTGTATGCCTAGCCTCCATGTAGGTCTTATTCAGTGCTTATATCTGACCCTAAGTCAGAATGGCCCATGTAACACTTACATTTCACCATGAGAGGAACACATCCAACAACATGTTAGAAAGGCACGCTTAGCACTCTCATCTAACCGTGTGAGAACATATCCCACAACCCTGTCAGAAAGGATTAGCACTTACATTCACCAGCATGATAGGACACACCTACTATCATCTGTGAAAATGAAAAGCACTCTTATCCACCTGCATGATAGGAGACACCTACTATCATCCATGAAAAGGCTTAGCACTTACATCCACCAATATGGTAGGACACACCTACTACCATTTGTGGAAAGGCATAGCACTCGCATCCACCAGCATGGTAGGACACACCTACTACCATATGCGAAAATGCACAGCACTTACAATCACTAGCATGGTAGGACACACCTACTACCATCTGTGAAAAGGAACAACACTCACATCCACCAGCATGATAGGACACACCTACTATCTTTTGTGGAAAGGATGGCACTGACATCCACTAGCATGATAGGACACACCTACTATAATTCGTGGAAAGGCTCTACACTTAGATATGATCATGTGGGGACTGATCTCATAGTCACATCAGAATGTCTCTCAGTCCTAGACTGAGGATTCTTGGTAACTGACCAGGTGCCTCCATTATCCCAGAGAATGGAAATAGCCCTTATATATAATCAAGTGGGAACACATCCCTCAATCACTTCGGAATGGATATCCACTTATATCTGATCATATAAGAACAAATCTCATAGTCATATCAGAATGGCCCTCAGTCCTAGACTGATTTTTCCTAGTAACTGAACAGGTACCTCCATTCAAACAATGGCAATATCCCTTATATCTGATCATGTAGGAACCAATACTATAGTCATATTAGAATTGCTTAGCACTCATATCTTACATGGAAGGAACCAATCCTCTCACCATTATAGAATGGCTCAGCCCTTACATCTAACCACAAAAGGAACCAATCCTCTCACCATGTCAGAATTGCTCATGGACTCATCACTTCCCTTTGGAGGGAACCTCGATCTAGAGAACACCAAGCTTCTCCCTAAAGTATTCAAACTTCACTTTGGCCAATGGATTTGTCAACACATCAACTATATATTCAAGCGGCGCAACATAGTAGAGCTTCATTGCTCCCCTCTGCACCACATCCCTGATATAGTGATACCTAATCTTGATATGCTTTGACTTGTCATGGAACACTGGGTTCTCCGAAAAATTCACACAACTCTAGTTGTCACAATATATACAAGTAGAATCCAACTGAATATCAAATAAAATTAGACAATATATTCCTTATCCATACTGCCTCACAACTAGATAAACAAGCTACAACATACTCTACTCCGGCTGTACTCAGTGCCACATAGGACTGCTTCCTTCTAAACCAAGAGATCACACCTGATCCCATACTTAAGCAACACCTTGATCTGCTCTTCCTATCGATGGAACTTCCCTCCCAATATGAATCAACATAACCCTCCCGATTGATCTTTTGACTCACCTCATACTTGAGCCCATAATCAACTATACCCCTCAGGTAACTCACTGCATGCTTTGAAACCATGAGGTGAACATGTCTCCATGTGTTCACACTAATGTAAATATCTGGTCTTGCATTCATTAGGTATATCAAGGACCCAATCAGCCAACTATAAATCATAGCATCAACCATTTTTTATGAAGCATCACTCAATAGGTTCATGTTCGATTCCATAGGTGTGGTCATGGCCTTGCATTCCATCATCCTAAACCTCTTCAGGATCTCTAATGCATACTTCCACTATCCAAGGAAGATTCCATCCACATTTTTCCACACCTACATGCCTAGAAAATAATGCATCGACACATAATAGTAGAATCACTGATCTTCCACCTTCAACCTTAAAGCAGAGGCTGCAATCCACTTTACTCTCAATAAACCCTAGAGTCATCAGTAATCTATCCATCCTGTCATACCATGTCAAACCTTAGGATCTTCTGCAGTCACTCCCTTTGAATCATCATACTCCCTCTATCTTCCATACTCTATGCACTGAAACATTCTATAGTAGAGTGACGAGTAGCTTCCTCTGCTACTAATATTCTATGTATTCATCTAGGATCACTAGATACCAAGATCCTCTATCTTGAACTTTTTCAAAAGTTCTTATTGCACCCATCTATGAACTTGTCATCCTCTATAGGATTTCATATTCATTCTTGTATCAAAGATTAAGATCTTCATCAATCTCATCATGATTGTGTTATCCCATGGGTGTCTTCTGAGATCCTACAAGACCTTCTTTCATTTGCACACATGATTCTTCCTGTCATGTGTCTCAACTCCCACTGGTTACAAATATGTCTTTGTAGTCTATTCCTTCTTTTCATGAGAATCCCCATGCTATGAATGTTGCCTTGTATCCCACGATGTTTCCATCTACTACATGATGGAACTACGAACTTCCATTCACGTATCAATACTGCATCCTAGACATCACTCTTCTTGAACTGGTCTTCCCTTTCTTCTCGGTTACTTCTTCATAGCTGGAGGGTTCTACGTCAACCATGTTGATGTATTTGTCATATTATTCTTCCTCTTGAACATTCATCACTTGTTCTTCGGAACAAGTCTCATCCTTCTTTGCTTGTAGGAAATTCGATGCGATCTTTCCTACAAGTCAAATGCATTAGTTGTATGGTTAGAAACATTTCATAAGGTATATTCATAATGGAAAATTAATATGCATAAATATATGATCATGCAACTATTTTAGCCAATACAACATTCATCCATATCTCATGAAAACTTTCTAGATGCCTTCCATCTCCACCAGGACAACATTGAGATTGTACACTAATCCAATGTGTCAGCAAAGAGGTTTCATTCTAGATAAGTAGCAATGAAGAGTTGTATAGCACCATGAGCTACTTACCCATTACATGCATATTAGTAGTATGCTGTCATTAATGCAAACATTCTATCATGCATAATACATTAACTGAATATAAACAAATGCATAACAAAACAATATCATGAAATGACAATTGAATACTTATCTTTATTTGTTTCATGGGTAGACTCTTTCTTGAGCCATCAGCTTCATCATCTTATTCATTCATAATAGCATCATTTCTCATCCAAATGTTGAGGTGGATAAGAGGTTCTTCAAGAGTTGAGTTTTTCATATTCCTCATCACTTGAGGGATCTTCTTTGAATCGTGAAATGTTTATCTTCAGTTGCTCCCATCTTCTTTTCTCTTATTACGAGTTGAGCTTCTTCTTCTTCCTAGAGTCTGCTGAAACTAATCACTTCCTTCTCACACACATTCCTCACATGAATGAATCCCATGATCTTGGGAGGCCATTCAAGGTGGCTATCACCACTTCTACATTCTTCACTTCTTATTTTACTGCTTCAATTTGTTTTTTGATTTGAGAGACCCTCGTAAAGTATGACTGTATGTTCTCTGCATTCTGAATCTTCTCATTCTGATTTATGTTCTTCCCTTAAAATAGCTTGGTCAAGGAATCAAACATATCTTTTGATGTCTTTAGGGAAGAAACTTGTGGTATAAGGTGATCCATGATTGAATGATCTTCTTGGCCTTGACCAAGTTCTTCTGGTGTAAGGATTTTAGCCTCGTCTCCCTTTGTAACTGGAACCTCTATACTTATGTAGGTGTCTAATTCATTTTCTTCAGAGAGATAATATACTTCCATGCTTGGAATTTGTCAACTTCACCAAGATTATCATCAATATGATGTGATAGATCACTTTTAAATGAGAACCTCCAAGTAAAATAGCAAAATATTAGATCTTACTGATTTGAGGATTTCCCCCTGGTTTTGGAGCTGGCTGATCTAGGGTTTGTCAGAGAAACCCTAATTTTCAAAAATTGCAATTTTTCAGATCTGATTGGATAGAAAGATATATCTCTTTAAGGTGATCTGTCCAATGTACTCCTTTTCTGATAACAGTGGAGGGAAGCTCCTAGAAAAAGAATCCCTAGTTTTCCAATTTCTTCTATACAAATTCTTGAAATTGTTTCTATGATATCTCCAAAATTAATGCTCCTATGTGTCTAAAACGTCCAACTAATGTACTCTAACTTGTCCTTGTTCCAACACCATAGGTTTTATCATAATTGGTTTTACCAATTGGGACATATGATCGTTTTCCCAAGGTAACTTGTTTTAGGACTGCTCAGAATAGTGAAGTTTTACGGACTTCCACGTGTCATGGTTTCATCTTCTGGGACAAAAAATTGTACCATGGAAATTAAATTCCATCCCCTTTGTGGAACATCTTCATAAATTTCATTTGGACTTTTGTAGGCTGATATATAGCAATTCTCCATAGGTATCTTGTTTAGGGATGAATCCTGGAAGAGGCTGGAACCCTAACTTGGAGGGATCATATATCCTAGAATAGAATGAATATGAGGCTGAATTTTGGATACAGTGGAAATTCAGATTTTATCTTCGGCTTGGAAAGGTTTCAGCTCCTGAGCCTTCTCCAATCCTGACATATGGAGAATCTACCAAAACTTATTAGTTTTAGTATTTTAGGGTTTTTCAGCTCGAGCTCAAACTAGGGTTTGAATTTCCTAGATTTATACCCAACCAAAAATCTTTACCCAGGTCTCTAAACTTTGATTTTTATGAATATATAAATCCTATGCTGAGGTCACTCAAAAATTCCTCTTCTGTAAGAATCCCTAATTTCTCGCACCAAAAACTGAAAATGTCTGGAATCCAATTCTGCTTCGACAGAAAGATGTGCCCTTCAATGGAGAGTCAGACTAGCATGCTTTTGCTGATGGATTGTGGAGAGAGACTGAAAAATCAAGAAGCCCTATATTCTTCAGCTGCACAGTGTCTTCTTCTTAGGCTAGCTTTGATACCATGTTATATTTTTATCATTCAAGCTAACATTATGATCTTAGGATCTTTAACTGAGAGAATAACATGCATAGCAATAAACACATGAGATAAGATACACAAAGAATTTTCCTTGGGGAACAATAAAGGAGAAAACCCTACAACTTCCTCAGAGATGGAATCAACACCAAAAGCAAAACCTAAAAACATAAAGATGATCTCCCAACAATAGTATTCTCAATCTTGTCCCAGCAACATCTCTTTCACTCATGCACCCCAATGAGTGTGTGTGTGTGTGATAAATAGAGAGGCGCACTCTCTATTTATATTCTTTCATTCACTTGAAGCCCACTCCAACATGTTGGCCTCACTTAACTATTACTTACTAGACCTGACATCTCTAGGAGTGTCTAATAACCGCAGTGCCCCACAACTTCTGGGGACTTTCCCCTCTGACCAACAAGGAGGGTTATCCTTAACACAATGGTGGGGACTATTGCCCCGACTTACAATAAATCACCTAGGGTTGACTTCTCTAATATAGTCTAATAACCTTAGGGCCCCACAACTGCAGTGACTTTAACCCTTGAACAATAGGAGGGTTACCCAGAATGACTTGACTTGACTTGTTTAAATTATAGAACCTCCCGATATGAATATTGGGGTATAACATGACTCAAATACATTACAGAAACATCCTAGAATATACATTGAGGTAAAATATATATGAATGAAAACAGTCTAAAGTTACAAATACGTTAACATCTTTCATAGATATTTCACTATTTATTAATCCTTTAATAATAAATAATAATTGTTGGAGCTTCTCTTCTTTCTTTATTCAATTATATAATTAATAATAATTTATTCTTTATACATACTATGTATAAAATACATAGTATTAAAATACTTGTTAACACTTGTCTTCGGGCATCATGTGTCATGATCCATAGACTTAACGACACTTCATTATGAAGGTCAACTAGATAGATGGTTCAGGTCTACTAGGCTAGGAAAATCTAGACATCCTTGCATGTTGGATTTCCCTTGTATAATGTGGTAGTTCTTCAGTAGTTGATGAGAATACAAAAATTCAAAATTTCATTTAATCACTTAAAAATAAGTATCATGAAATCAATATTATTCTCGAGACATTTTCACTTGGAGGTGATTTTAATATTTTTCAGTAACCCCTAGCGCTTACCAGAGCCCATACTCAATGCTTATAAAAGGGAGTTACAAACATAGCGCAATTCTAGATCTCTCGCTCAACACAAAATGCTAGGATGTACTTGTATGATACACCTAGGGATACAATGGCCAAGGATCCAATGCTCTAGAGCTTATGCACAACATCAACATTGAATTCTCCAGAGGTTATGCCCAACATTTCCAATTATATTTTCACATGTTCTATATCTGTATTCTCAACACAAATGTATGTTCTCATGTTCTCCAGATCCTCTCTCTCAACATAAAACATCTCATCGATCATGTGCTTCAAGGTCCACACCCAACACAAACATTTAATCAATAATGTGCTTAAGGGTCCACGCCCAACACAACCAACATATATACACATATATCATCAACAATTGGATTATGCCCAATATACAAAGAAAATCATCATGTCCATATGTAGTGGGGTCTTTGACCCAATATAAAAATAAAACATTAAGTTAAAAATCATGATCAATAGGCTCATGCCTATAAATGGTAGGTCCAAAATTTGGGATATTACAATTATGATGTCATAAATATGATTACTAACCTATTCTCATGTGTTTACATTGTTGTGTATGTATAATTGTTTGATTATATATTTCCTTCATTTATACATAGTTTTACTTGTTATTTACATGGCTCTAACTTAACTTTATTTTTCGAACTAAAGTGGGAGGAGTGGCGGGACTAGTTCTCCCATGTTACTAACTGAGAGGTAAAGTTTCTACTTGTCTAGTGGGATTACTTAGTTCAATTTGAACTAAGGCACTCTTAACTTGTTTATGTGAAGGTGTACTTACACTCACAGCTAGTGACACCTAATGATTGTTATTATTGCTTCGTACATACTTGGTTTAGTGATAAGGTAATTACCATGATTATTCCTTTTAAGATATAAAATGCTTATCTAAGTGACACTTATTATTCATTATGAGTTACTCATCAATTCTTCATATTTTAACCTAGATTTATTTCATATTTATTTTATTAAGGGTATTAACATATCTTGTTATCTCTCTTGGCACGTTTACAAAACCTTGGTTTAAAGACCAATTCTTGGCTTTATGAAAAAAACGGTTACCATGGCATAATTCACATGCCATGGTTCTAAGCTTAATGCTTAGGGAAATAAATAAGCAATGATTTAAGGATTTAAGCATATGGTATACATTGTATTTCATACTATACCTTATATTTAACTTGGGTGGCGATTTATATACCATGGTCTAAACGTTACGCATTGGGGCTTAATACTATGCAATGGAGAAAGGTCACAGATGATTTGTGACATTTACAAACTATAGATATGTGGGTTTTAGCATCGATAATGCACACTAGGCTGGTGCCAATAATGCACCTTCGAGGTCTTGGAGGCCCAATATTAGGGCTTGGCTCACGTTGGACTTCAGTCATTTTCTATGTTTGTTGTCTGTTTTGTCTCATCTCTGCATAGTGGATGAAGGAGATCCCTAGGGAATCAAAGTTATGGTAACGTTCGGCTTCATTGTGCTATCGTTGGTTTTTTGTTTATTGTGGATAATCATGCTTCTCATTCTAAGTGTTTTGTTGTGGTTATAGGTGACATGTTTGGCGAGGAGGTGTATGGATCATAGTGTGATCATGAGGCATGGTACAACATTACCAATATGGTACGCATGTTATTCAATTCATACTTGCCACATATTTGATCGTAAGCCTAGGTTTTAACTTATCAAGGTTGGCGTTTGGGTTATGAATTTTTGTTGGCCTTTAGGACTATATTTTAAATGAAATGGAATTAATGTAAAGAGGGTTTTGGCTGTAAGGAGAAACTTGAGACATTTAACAAGCTCTGCATGTAAATTTTGATTTCAGGGTTTTGATTTGTAAATGTCCACAGTGGAAGCACTATTTCTTGCAATGGTGTCATGACCATTGGATGACTACGTAGACTTGATTTAAATCTTAGCAATTGTTGGCTTCTAGGTGCAAGTGGATGCCAACTCACTAGTAAGGAATCTAGCAATATGACAAAAATGACAAATAATGTCTCCTAATTGTAACAATGGGTTTGATTTATTCTAACAGTTTCCCCTTAATCCTAAATTTATGTAAATATATGAAAAAATATATCAGATTATAGGGCATAGAAACATGGCTTAGTCACCCTTTACATACTTCTTGTCCATATAAACAAGGAAAGAGGAAAAACTAGAAGGTAAAAATCCTCCCTTAAACATGGACATGAACAAAATTTTGGAATATTCTTATCAATCATTCTTCACCACATAATAAAAAATCCCTAGAAGTTATTTTTGATAATGAAGGTATTCTCAAAAAACACCTCGGTGAATATGTCTACTACTTTATATGAAAATGTATAGTAGGGTATAGCAATGGTACTATCTTACAAAAGCTCCATGATATAGTGCATATGGATCTCAACGTGTTTGGTTTTCTATCTTTGTACTATATTAGTGGATATTCAATTGGTATTTTGGTTTTCACAATAGATGACAATGGACGTGAATGATTCGATCCCAAACTCTTCATGCATTCCCTGCAACCACAAACATTGAGTAGTTGCATTCACAACTCCCCTATTGTAACACCCCAAAATTCACAAATATTTAAAATTTTTCTGTGTGACATTTAATGTTACGTCATAGCCTAAAAATGCTAGTTTAACAACTAGTTGTAGTTTAATTAATATATAGATTACAAGACAAGAAATTAAGAGAAACTTAGGAGTTAATTTCTCTTTCTTAACTGTGACTAATACACTACAAAATTTTACATACTAATTTGTAGGTCACATGCTACTAACCATATTCAAACTTTATTGATTTTTCCAATGGTCATCAAAGGTTAACAAGTTTTTCCAATTACTGAATTTTTATCATTGGTTTATTTATAAGAATAAGTATGATTTTGATGGTTTTTTTTTCTTTTCTTACTAAAGGGGGATTGAGGTAAGCCCAAGGCTTATGTGAGGCTTACATAGCTTTTTTTAAAGCTAACGTAGATCCAATGCTTGTACAAGATTTACATGTAAACTTACTTCTAAGTTTCTGATGTAAGAAAATTATGATTCAGAAGAATCATAGAGTAAGGAAGAAAATATATTCAACTTCTATTTATTGATTAGATTGTTGAAGCGTAATAGTTACTAGGATTATAACCTCGACTATTCTACCTAGGTATCCATAATGAAGTTGGTAAAGTTATTATTTGTTTTAACAAAATAAATTATATGTTTGATGGTATATAAATATCAACCATGTTTTTGGATGTTGTGGTACTAGAAACCTAAAAAACATTACCCATGTGTTAAAACTATGGTCTTTGACCATGTAAGATCCTAGAATTTCCTAGTCCTAAAATTATTATTAATATTTTTGAAACTATAGATTAACTAGAAATAAAACAAAACTACCGTAAGCATGAAATCGATGCTCAACATGCTAAAACTCCATAATACATAACCTTTGAATGTTTTATTTTTTTAACAAATGCGATCTATTAATGTTTTTCAAAAATGCAGGTTCAAACTATATAACAAACAGAAGATTTGAAAGGAAGTTCAATCGACGTGGTGGATACTCATTGAATAAAGGGTTTTGGAATTAAACCCTAAGAACATACATACGAAAGTTTCCCTAACGCATTTTTATTTTCAATAGCTTCCTTTTCTGGATGGAGGTAAGAGTCGACAGGCCCTCGACCTTCTTGGTTCTTTACAGGAGTTAGTGCTATTATTTTTGGCCATGATAATTTCACGTTGATGTTTTGGTTATTCGCCATAAATTTTCCCTTTAAACTCACTTGTGGTGTTAGCAGGCTCACTTCTCTTGTTTGTTTCCATTAACGTGTCCTTCAAGATTCAATGTTAATGTTGGTAAGCTATATTGACTCCTCCCAACATATTTTATTTCTTTTATTTATTATTGTCTACACTATCTATGATGGTATAAATTCAAAGATTTTTGTAGGTTTGAAGGTAGGTGAAAATACACAGTCAAAGGTTGAAGATGTTCCCTCTGAAGGTAGAGGGTGAGCGAGAAAGGCTTGGTAAGCCTCAGTCTCATTTTTGGGTACCCTTCGTTGATAATGTCTGCAGTGTTGACAAATTTGCTTTTAGTCTTGTTATTATGGTATTCGTTGCTTGTAGAAGCTTACTAGTTGGTTTTCGGAAAAGAATAAGATGGAGGTCGTCTGGCCATCCTCAAGTGATATCCCTAGGTTTTCGTAGAAGAGCTACGACTCTTGTAAAATAAATGATAGGGTAAATTATTATTGTTCCAAGTTTTTTGTTTTTTAAAACTATAATTACATTATTTGAATCCTTACTTGGCCTCTTTGGTCATCCACTAAACTCTTTCATGAATATGAATATACTAATGCATTTTGGTTTTAAGAGATAGGCCAAGGGGTGACTGTATGGTTATTTTCTTTCTGTAAAGTGATGACTATGTCTATAATTCTTTTTTTTCTAAGAGACATATCTTACGGCTACTGTGTAGATTAGCTATTAGTAATTATTTTCCTCTTGGAAATTTTTCATTTTAAACAAAGTGGCAATTGTAAAAGTTAAAATTACTGATAAATTATGATCTTGTTTTGGTATGAGGGATTTTTTCCATAGTGTAAATGACAGTGTTCTTTTTGTGTTTTTCTAAAGCACTATGTAATATACTTTTTAATATCCCTCTCGCATACCCTAGATATTTTGTAATTACGAATGTTTATTGTACTTATTTTTGGTGAGGATCTCAAGGCCAAGGCCCCACCAGAAGGAAAAGACCTTGCAGCCTATGTGACTTAAGTAATCTAAGTGGAAAGGTAGGAGACATAAGACAGTGACACAAGGGGCCAACTAAACCCCACCTGGGGCTAGAAGCAAACAACCACAGTCTTACATATCGTTTAGATTATGGAAATATTATAGATAAGGTCTTCCCCTATAAGGGATTCCTACTTCACTAAATCATATCCCAAATAAGACTCTATAGCTTAGTACTTAATTGTATTATGATTAACCCATGATGGAGGAAGTTGCAATCATTTTCTTTCACATGACATAAAGGAGTTAAGAGTTAAAGTTGAAAGATTTAAAGAAAGGAGAAAAAACGACCTAAGGGATTAATTATAAAAGGACTATAGGTTGTAGCCTCCTTAAAAATATATATATTCTCACCTTCAGCATACCACGTCTAATAATGGAGATACACCATCTACTTAGACTAATACATGAAGACTTATATTATACTAAGTCATACACATGATTAATATATAAGTTTAATTGTATATGTATATACATATTAAATGGTGACAGGGAAATTCCTATGTAGATAGGCATGATGAGTAGAACTACATTTACCTCGTGCCACTATAGAATTCCCATTTGTGGTGTTGTTTATATAAGAGCAAAGGGTTGTAGTTAACACAACCAAGATGATGACATGTAAGGAAAGTGATGGATTGTCCACTAGAAAAAGAATCGAATGCTTAGAAAAAATCAGAGAAATATAAATATTTCCTCAGATGACCTAAGCCTTAGCTGTCATCCTAAACAGAAATAAGTTGTAATCAAGATGATACCTTGGTTAGTGAATAGCAGACCCATATGACCCTCCTTCTAGTGTCTATGTTTATTCGTGCAAAAGGAAAAGAAGGTATCTCTTACTTTAATAGAAGAAGGAAAGAATGACTTATGGATGAACTTTTGGTGTAAAAAAGTTACTTCTATATTAATTATAAGGATCCCCTATCCTAAAAACATAGGAATAAACCTTTATAGATAAAGGGATATTGTCCTTGTGAAAAGTTATGGTTTTTCTCCGATAAATATTTTTGTGAAGTGCATAAACATCATAAATACATTAATAAAATGAAATATTTTATCAGGCATACAATAAAGAGAAAATATACTCGTTGGGATCAACGCATGCCTCTAGTCAATTACCTTACGACAATCATTTAGGGAGACCAGCCTCAGTAATTTTAGGGGCAGAATTACTGCCTTAATTGTGGGAACCTGATGCACAGTAAGGGGGATCTATTCTCCTTTCTATTTTTATATCTTATGAAATTCCTTGACAAGGGGGAGTTGGGGATTTCAAGAGAAGGCTATGTGCTTGAGAAATATCTTTGCGTTGAGGAAAGTATCTCTCCTTTTTTGAAGAGACCAATCTCTCTGTTTTGGTATTGTGCTCGCTCCATTTGATCGAGAAGTAAACCAGGGTATTAATGCGCTTGGCATGAATGGACTCTTCCTTTGGTATGCCTACAATTTTATGTTTTTTGGATGCATTACGGTATGCTTCTAACCCTTTGGGTTTCACTCTGTGCAATTGTGGTGCATCACACTATCCACGCCTTGTTAGGAAAATTGATATCTCAAAACTTTGATTGGAATTTCGATTACATACCAATCATCGATTTCCTCTTTCTGGGCTATATGGATCTGACTTTACTGATAACATTATAGCATCATACTTGTTAGATCATATAGCATGATATGAAAGTTATACATACTCCTAAGGGTAAAATTCATCACCCTCTGCATGTGTTTAAGTTGGGAATCTGAATCTTAGGTCGTGTCTTGGATCTGAATCTTAGGCTTGAAACTCATACATGCACGCCCTAAATGCAAGTCATACTATTGTGGACTGGATTTGATTTTGGTGTATGTGTACCCAAACCTTGATAGTATTTGGAGTTTTTCTACCAAACGATCTAACTTTTGATGCACACCTAAATTTTTCATCGACGACCTAGTGAATCTCAAATTAAAAATTCTAGGGAGAAACGTCTTGGAGGAACAGATCGCTATTGATGTTAACAAAAATTTCAATCTTGTATTCCATCTCGTATGCTAATTGATCGAATCATGAAAACTAACTATAGAATATGTTGGAATTAAAACAAAACAATTTGTCATACCTAGTCGCAAACTAATTTGAGAACAATAAACAATGCGTGAGGTGGGATGGATGAAGGATTTATTCTACGAGAGCAGTAAGAAGAGATGTGATATTTCTTCTACGAGAGCAGTAAGAAGAGATGTGAAATTTCTTCTACGAGAGCAGTAAGAAGAGATGTGATATTTCTTCTGGGAGAGTATTAAGAGGGGATGTGAGATTTCTTATGTGAGAGTAGTAAGAAGAGATGTGAGATTTCTTCTACGAGAGTATTAAGAAAGGATGTGAGATTTATTCTGTGAGAGTTTTATTGATTTCCCTTTTTATTATTATTCATTTGATTCCCTTTTCATCCTTGAGGGGAATGAAGAGTATGGTCGAGCAATATTTGGAAGGGGGTTAGCTAGTGAACCTTGGAAAACACCTTACGACAACATTTCCCACCCTTCAGAGTTTAGTGTCCATTGTAAACTTGAAACTACAACTTGGACTTGGAAGCCATAGCTTATCAAGTTCACAATGCTTAATACAATCCCAAGCTTCTTGTAATCATCATAATGAGATTAAGAAATCCCAAAAAAGCTACAGCGCCGATATTACATCAAATAAGAACGTGCACAGGCTGTGAGGGTAGTTTTCTTTAATAAATAATCTCAAAATACTACATGGATATTTGCATCAGGGAAGATGGTGCATGGGATGTAAGGATAGTTTTTATTAATAATTTAGCATGAAAAATAGGCACAAAGGTTTACAATGTATAGCAAAAAAACAAATAATCACGAGGATACGAATATTGTAGAGTATAAATTTGAGTCTCCTATTTGTGTCTCTTGAGTTGTTGAGAACTGGAACTATATATAGGAATTTGTGCAATTTTGGATTATGCTTGACAAGTCGAACTATGGACTGGCTAGCTATAAATCAGGTTTTTAATCACACTATAAGTAACCAGATTATAAATACCTTTGGGCGCTTAATAGTGAGAAACATCATACTGAGAGTTTACTCTCTTGCTTAATTTTGTAAATGCCCATGTTGAATAGTACATCTTAGCGAGTCATGTTTCGTAGGTTAATACTATTTTAATGTTTTCTGAGAACCGTATTCTATTAAAGGTTTGAAGGAAGGATGGAAATAGGTTGTTGTAGGTTGTAATAATTTATTTGATAAATATTATATCCTGTTACTTGTGATAAGGCTACTTATTCAATTCTAGTTTTGATCTCGATATGAGATATCATGGAAAGGATGCAGTATCAGAACTACAGTTTTGTAACCTTGGTTGAAGAACTTAATAGAAATATGAATGGTTTGGTGGACGTAACTATATATGGTGTTTGGTGGACGTAACGTAACTATATATGAACGGTTTGGTGGGTTAGGGTTGAACCACATATATGGTCTTTCTTTTATTTGTGGTAGTTTTATTTCATTAATTTACTCGAGAAAATGTGATCCTTATATGTTTTAAATATTCATGTTCTTACTTGCACCTAATGTAGTAACTGTGGATCCTATTAGTTAAAATACAAAGTTATGGCTTTATATACATTTATGGGACAAGAAGAATTAAAGTAAAAGTATGTTGTTATTATACATAAATGATGGAAACTATGTATAAGTTTCGCATTAAACATCCATTTACTTTTGGTATAGGAAACCTAAAGACTTGATGCAGAATTGTGTTTATCTACAATGCCATGTAAACCATTGAGACTAATGTTGATAGTCGAAGCCACATGTAAGTATTATTCTTTTGAGAAGAAATATATTTATATAAAATTTAGAAATTCAATGTATAGGTATGGAATTTTGGTGATTGATTTTAAATGGTTGAACTTTTAGCACTCATAAATACTAAATTAGATGTAAAGGGTCCTGTGGAAGAATTTTTATTTTTTTCATATATTAGGGGTATGTTACAAATGGTATGAGAGCGAGAGTGACCATACTCGGGCCTATTTTGGGCTCAAAATGAATTTAGGAAGAATGAATATGTTTAATCCTAATGAATGAAATGAATTTTGTGGATGCATGGCAATGGTGAATGAGGGAACGTAGTTATCCGAGTGGGTGTTGAAGAGTGAAAAAAGGAAGTAAAAAGGATAAAGGGAAGAAATATCATGGCAAGGTATGTTATCACATTAGCGACATATTTAAAAACTAAAAGTGGGTGAGTAGTTCCTGCATGTTGTCTTAAAAATTTATGTTTATGTTTACACCCCAAAATGAGAGGTCGGGCTATAAATTTTACTAATACATTAAAGAAGAACGGTCATCTTTTCCTTGGAAATTCCTCTAGCAATGGTTATACATGTATAGATGAAAATAACAGACCCGTATTAATGGATACCTTTGAAACATAGGGTACCAAATAGAAGGTAAATGAACTATGGGTTCCTTAGGAAGAGAAAATGGAGAGGCTCCCAGAAATAGATGCTAAAAAGCCATAACTAGTAATAAATACTACTAGTAAGTAGTGTAAGCGATGTGTCTACTATGATTTATGAAGAATAATTAGGGTTGTAAAATATGTGCAAAGGGTTGCAAAAACACTAACCAGTGGGTAATGCAGAAAGAATCATCGAAGACACCCTTCAGATGTAAAGAAGGATGTAGGCATGCGAATGTTAGGGGTATCATAAGACTTGATTTAAAGAAAAATGTGTGTTAAATAGAAGATTCTTACACACAAACTATAATTTAAATGAAAGTCTAAATTAAAATCTCTTTTTAGGATGAACCTAAATTATCACGATTGGAAGTAGAGTGGATAACTTAGCGTAACAAATACCCCTTAGGGTATTGGTGTATTTCATGTAATACGTGACAATACATGTGCAAAATCTAACACTAAAATTAAAGGATTGGGAATTTGACTCGTTTATGATGTGTTTTGTACTGAAATGTGAGTTAGGTTAACACCTTAAAATTTATGTACTGGTATATAAGTAATAATACATATTGAAGCATATTATATCCCATCATGTTAAAAACATTACTGATTTTTTAAAACATGTGTGTGGTATAAGCATTAAAAAATTTGTGAAAAGTGGGTTAATAGTATTTTGAATCTGTAGTTACCCTTAATAAAGGATATCCATTATTTGTTCTCAAACTATTGGGAATTATTGTGGAGAATTCCAATCTCCATTCCCTGGTCACAATCCAAACACATATGAGTAAAGATGTGTAATTGTTAATAATATTTGAAATGATAAGGGAATGAAGATCATATGTTGCTATGGACTAGCATTGCAGGAGTATGCTGGAAACACTACCAATGGAGAAGGACAATTTGTTACAAAAAATTCATTGGCTTAAATAAGGGAGTTAAACCACTGAAGAAGAAGTATTGTTTTACTTTTTGATCTTATTATAATTTTCATATGTTGAGTTTTTTATGAATCAATGATTAATTGTGGATTATGATTTTTATGTATTAACATTGCAGGGAGTTACCATGATATTTGACCATTGTCACGATTAATGCAAGACAGTGATTTTAAATACACTTGTGTAAATAAGCTCATCTAAATTTCTCAAAAAAATCAGTAATGATTTATTCTGGATGAATTTCAAGATTGCATGAACCATGAATGATGGTGAGGGTACTAATTGTCACATACCCCAATTTTGTAAAATTATGTAATTTGTTTTATTATATTTATGAGACATTATGTTAAACTTAATCCTAAGTAGGGATTGATGACTCACCAGAGTCAACAGTTATGGAATGTAATTCAGAATATTTTATTAATAATAAATAAATTATGGAGACAACAGCATGGGAGAGCTATTAAAAGAGGTTACTGGTCAAACTGGTGGATGGAACTAGGTGGCAAGGAAAAAGACAAGTGGCAGCATCCTCAAACACTTCCTAAGTTGCAGGTGGAAACTTCCCTATATTTGGGGTCATGATTCCCCAAGAAAGTGGAATCAGAGCAAGTGGCTCATTAAATGACAGTTAACCCAACTAAGACCTAGGCAATCTTTTAAAAGTACTCAATGAAGAGAGCTGAGGCTTCTCATATTTTATTCCAGAGAGAATTCATTCAGGTGAATGTTATTCAGGAATTTCATTGAGGAAAGAGGGAAAAACAGTAAGGAAGTTTTTTGAGTGGATTGCTGCAGTAACTTGATTTTTATTACAGCTATTTGGGCTGAGAAAACTGACTGATAGTTCTGAGGTAATACTGAGTTGAAGACTGGTATCTGATTTGCTGCACCTAGTTCCAGCCAGGGAGACCAGAGGAAGCTCGGGGGTCCTGAGAAGTCGTTGTCTGAGCGCTCTCCAGGAGTTGGTAGGGAGGAACGGCCTCCCATTGCTGTTGTTGTCCACAGCTTAAATAGGTTCTGTCATTTATTTCTTTATGTTTCTGAGTATAAATGAGTGCATGTTATGTTCAGCTATATGTCTGAGTAGTCAGTTAATTGCAGTAAAGTTAGTATCTCAGAATATCAGTAGTTAAACTTGTTAGTAATTACTGTGTTTTTCGACATCTGGTATCACCAGACCGTACTCTAGCACAGTATCTCAGTGTTAAGAAATAGTATTCTTTTGAACTAAGTTTCCTATATTACTTGCAGCTACCACAAGCATTTTCATAAGTTACAAGTATTTTGCTTACATTCTTATAAACTATTCCTAGTACTGTGCCTTTGTTTCTTTTGTAAATACTAGCAGTAAAAATGAAAAGATAGACATGTATCTCTGCAGTTTAAGTTATGATTGTTATCTGTTAGTTTCAAAAGGATTTAATCTTTTAGAGTTAAAATAAAATAATACTAACAGTAGGATATATTTTCTTATCAGTTAATTATCTGTTTGATATCGCAGTTAAATTCTACTAGTATTAGTTTGCATCTTAGTTAAGAATGCATTTATTATATCACTGAATATTCTATTATTTTAGTTAAGTCTAAACATACTTCAAAACTGTTATTTTTATTATCTAATGTGATGTGATAGATAATTGTTTTAATATTCGCAAGAATTTATATAGTTATATATAGAAAAATATACTTTAAATATTTAATAAGTAATGTACAGAAATATTCAAGCTTTATAACTCCATACAGAACCCAAATCAATATTGGGTAAATAACATTAAGATAATATTATTAAGTAATATTAAGAAAAAGTAATATTGTATTATATTACCTATAACGTATCAATATTATATACATTATAATAACATTCAAAGTAGTATATTAGTATACAACTACAAACTTAGTTTATTTAAACTCTGATTGTAGACAAATAAAGTAAATTAAACATTATTAAAAGACATTGGTAATAATTAAAAGATTACAAAAGAGTAGCATTATAATACTTAATATCAAAATATAAAAACAATGTTATAAGGCTGTATTGAGCCTGAAGGCTATTTATATATTGTACAAATCTAAAACAAGTAATAATGCATTAAATAAATCAAAGGTATATTTGTACCAAAAGAAAAGGTATGAGTACAGGACGCTCGACAATCGAGCTTAAGTATTTAAACCTAAACAGTAACCTAACGAGACAGATGTCTCTTCATCTTAAATTTTATTAAATAAGAAGAACTAGTAATATTCTTATTACAACTGGGTTATTAAATAAAACACAGTAAGCATGCTTTTACTTTCAAAGTTTTCCATTACTGCATTAAGGTTATGCAAGAAGGAGAAACAGTTTCAAAACATCCTAGAACCGAGGGTAAAAACCCTACCATAGACAAATAATCATAAGAACGATTGCAACCCTGTTTCATTTAATAACCCATAACGGTAACAAAAATTTACAGAAAGGCATACAGCCTGTAAAAGCTTTTATACACAGTAAACGCAAGGCATACAGCCTATTAAGTTTTAAAAACAAAACAGTAACTACAAACAGGGTCTTACACTCATGGCCGTAATCGGAGGGCTCTGTATAAGAGCCAGGGTATTGCCCTTAATATTAAACATTATCATGAATAGCCCGAAATTCCTTGAAGTTCAACACAAAGGTTTCAACAACCAACTCTGCACTTTTGTTTAAAAGGATTCACATAAGTGATAAGCCGTGGAAGGACCAAGGCTTACCGGGGTCTTGGAGCTGTAAACCTTACTCTGGCGTAAGCAAAGAGGAGTAGCAAGTTCACCTGCAAGTAAAACGATGGCACAGTATGGTTAGCAACGACCTTAAATATGAAATAATTATTATAACTGATATAAATTGCTGTGCAGTAAATAAATCAAGGTAACAACTACCTTACGAGATAATAACCTTCACACTGAAGTTGCGGCCAGTCTAAGCGTTGAGCCTGTCAAACAAATGGTCGAAGATTGGAGTAACTTCTTTCAATATCTGCAACAAATAGGAAACCCCAGTGATTCGATGGGGAGTATCAACCTTACGGTTGCAACATTTTTGTTATCACTATCCCTCAACCAGTGAACAGCACCAGATACGCTACTGAGAAGATTTTCAATCACGCGGAGCAAAGAAAGGTAGGTCAGTTACCTAGGATGGGTTAAACTCTTCAATGGAGATTCTACAAGGGCAAATAGCATGTTTAATATTCAATCTAACCACCCTTACAGTGTGGTAACCGAGCTCGAGAGGAGATGGAACAACAGAAGAACAATGGCGGCAAACCCTCAGCAAAATAATCCAGAAGAGCCTGCAGAGAGGCCAAAGGCCGAGGGAGAAAAGGAAATGAAGAGTTAGGGTTCATTCAAACACGTATAGCATCAACGAATGGCTGATATGCATCCATGTAACACTTTTAATAATTGACATAATATGGCTACCACTCCAAAGTCCACGATCGATGATTGTTATCAATCAAAATAATCGTTGGAATGATCCTTAGGAAGTTATAAACCTTGGTATATACCTACATCATATTTTCGAACAACGCATCTTTAGTATAAAGATTATACATATTGCATGCTACGTTTTGTTTGTACATAGTCCAATGATTATAGTCATGTTGGTTCATATGGTTTATTCCATAGCATTGTGCACATAAACATATAGGTTTATTTATATGTTTAAAGAGTTATAGAATAATAGATTATGGTATTTGTTTAGTTGTCATAGTTTACAATCACGGTGCCAACTATTTTGGGTTTCAAAAGATGATGATAAACCTATCTACTCCTTGATGTATGGAATTATATACAATTAAATGGTGTTTCTATTAGGTTATTCTTCATTCAATTTGGTTGTCTTAATTAAATAAATTAGATATTTATGGATAGAGATAACTCATCCTTGTTATAGCCATAACATTTCCTTGGGTGACAACTAGACTATGTCTCTCCCAAACTCAGAATTTTATAAGAGACCCCATGGTAAGGTAGAATAGAACTGGATTACTCTTTCTATCTTCTTTGTTATTAATCTAGTCTTGATACATCATAAAAGAATTAAAGAAAATGAGTTTAGGATTGATTTTTAACAGCTTTGGATTTCCAACCCAATGATACTTCTGGAATGAGTTTAACCTACTAGAAGATTGTAGGCTTTTAAACTATAAATGGGTACTTGTTTCAGATTATAGAACTTAGATGCTTCAGTAAGAAAATTTGTGGATTGATTTTTAATAATAGTCCTCATCAGTTGAAAAACTGAACAGTATGCAAGCTAAGCATGGAATGTTATTATTATAACTTTGACTAAAAGAAATAAAACTTGTGAAGTTGTGATTTTCTACCATGCTAAGCTGTTAAATAAAGGAATAATATTTATACGTTCTTATACTTTAGGATAAACATTTAAGGTTTTCGTACTTGTAAATCTACTAAACCTCATGACTCTGTATGGAATAGTCTTCTACTGTGTGTATGAGAAAAATGCAATCTCTTTAGTATTAAGTCTTAAAGGAAAATCAAGCAGAAATAACAAGATAATACCTTGAGAAGCATGATATTTCTGTCTAGCATGTTTAAACTTTTACTAAACAAAATGGTATGAAGAATCTGTACTGTAAACTTCAAAGACTTGTTAGCATCGAACCATACTTCTTACCTGTATACCTGTAATAGAAGGAAACGGCTGCGTTAGCTCAAAAGCTAAGTAAGCCCAGCCCTTTACGAAAAACCACCTTATGTCGCAAACAGAAATGCTCTTCAAGGTACAGAGTATTTAAATAACTATTCAGTTACAATTTAAATAACATAAACTAATCAACGAGTTAACAACTGCTTTTAATGTGATTATATGTTATTTTAAAAAATTTTAATTTTTTTGAAATTTTGGGGTTTTGACACTAATCCTTACAAATATGGATGAAAATCATTTCTTATTGTTAATGTAATTGTAACTTCGGAATGTATTCACTTGTATTTCTCATATATTGTAACCCAATGTCTATTCTAGGATGCTATTATGTCATGTCATGCACCGATGTTCTGATTGGAAGAATCAATAATGTAAACAAGTCATGTCAAGTCATTGTGGATAACCCTCTTATTGTCTAAGGGTTAAAGTCCTCATAGTTCTGGGGCACTAGGTTTATTAGACTCTCCTATTGAGTTCGGCCCTATTAGGGTTTTAGTCATGTCAGGAATTAGTATAAATAGAGAGGGGACCTCTCTATTTATCACACATCTCATAAACACTCATGTGTAGTGCATAGTTGAGGAAGAGAAATACACTAGAGCAAGAGGAAATAGCTTACTGTCGTTGGAAGATTGTCTTATTGTTTTTGGGTTTCACTTTGGTGTTGATTCTATCTCAGAGGAAGTTGTGGGGTTTTATCCATTTATGGTTTCCCCGAGGAAAAACACTGTGTTCATTGTCTATTGTGTTTGATTGTTGTGCTTGTTGTTCTCTCAGTTAAAGATCCTAATGATATGCTAGCTTAATGTTGAAAAATTAACATGGTATCAGAGCTAACCTAAGAAGAAGACACTATGCAGTTGCGGGAACTAGGGCTTCCTATTTTTTGGATCTCTCTCCACATATTTTCAACAGAAGTAGGGTGGAATAACTCTCCTCCCTATGGTGCATTTTTCTGTCAAAGCAGAATCCAATTCTAAGGTTTTTCAGTTTTGGACCCAACACTGCTGCTGAAAATTAGGGATTTTCCCAAAGATGAAATTTTTTAGTGAGCCCATGCCTAGATTGATCTCCTCCACAAATTAGATTTTATGGATTAGTTTCAAAGCATTTGGTTGGACAGAACTCTAGAAAATCAAAACCCTAATATGCTCCTGAACTAGTACTGCAGAATTTCAGCTTCAAGTTTAGATCTGACATCTTGACCTGGTAAGATATAAATCCTTTGTATTTCCATTTGAGGTTCTCAGTTAAGATGTCTCATCATACCAAGCTTGATGAAAATATTGAGGGCGCTGATAAATTCCGACCTTGGAAGTATAGGATCTTCCTGGTCCTCGAAGAAAATGAGTTGGACTCCTTTATCCAGGAGGAGGTTCCAGTTCCAAAGGGAGATGAGGCCAAGGCCTTACATAAGAAGAATTTGGTTAGGGAAAAGAGGATTATTGTAGATTCTATCAAGGATCACCTCACTCGATAGGTGTCCTCCCTCAAGACACCTAAAGCCATGTTTGATTCCCTAACCAAACTATTTGAAGGGAAGAACATCAATCGAAAGATGAATCTAAGGATCCAGTTGAAGAATGTCAAGATCTAAAATGAGGATACCATCCAGTCATACTTCACAAGGGTCTCTCAGATCAAAGAACAACTAAAAGTTGTATATGAAGAAGTGAAGAATGCAGAAATTGTGATGACAACATTGAATGGGCTCCCTAGGTCATGGGATTCTTTCATCCAAGGAATCTATGCTAGGAATAAGTTGGTCAAGTTCAATAGACTATGGGAAGAATGCTCTCAAGAAGAAGCTCGAATAGAAGTTCAAGAAGAAAATATAGGAAATGAAGATCAAGCTATCACAGTACACTCCAAGAAAGAAAGATCAAGCTCTCATCAGAAAGGTTGATCTAAACTCAGATGTTATACATGTGATGAAATAGGACACTTTGCTAGAAAATGTCCCACGAATAAGAATGGATCCAAGAAGAAGAGGAACTCAAAAAGAAAACATCATGCTCACACTGCTGAGGATGATGATCCTCCATGGAAGAGAGTAAAGCAAGAAAGTGAAGACTCTTCAAGTGAAGATGAATATGCTCTGATTTCCGCTCTCACGGGAACTGTCACTCATGGAAGCATAGATTGGCTTATTGATAGTGGGGCTTCCAAACACATGACAGGTTTCAAGGAATCCTTTGAGAAACCATCTGAACATAATTCACCCCATAATATGAAACTTGGGGATGACTGACAATATCCCAAAAAAGGTAGTGGTGAATCCTCCTACAAGCTAGACTCTGGAAAGTCTATAAAAATGAAGGATGTTCTATTTGTACTGGGATTAAAGAACAATATTCTATTCATATCGGAACTACATGCAAAAGGCATGAGGGTTGCATTCATACATGGTCAATTCATCATGTGGGCAAGAGGAAAGACTATTGACGATGGAATGGTGATTGGAGAACAAGAAGGAGGTTTATACAAGCTAAAGGGCCATTCAGAACAAGCTATGGTCCATGAAACAGTAGAGACAAATGAACTATGGCATAGAAGGATTGCACATGTGCATTACAGAGCACTACCACTTGTAAGCAAAATATGTTGAAGGTCTTCCAAAACTTCAAGCAAAACATGAAGGAGTCTACAAAGAATGTGCGAAAGGGAACAATACAAAGAAGAAATTTCCAAGTAGCAAGAGCAAGGCAAAATGAATCTTGGAAATCATCCACTCTGATATATGCAGACCAATTTCATCAAGTTCACTAAGCGGGTATGTATACTATGTTTCTTTAATTGATGACTTTTCTAGGAAGACATGGATTTACTTCATGAAGAACAAAGAGATAGTGTTTAGCAAGTTCAAGGAATTCAAAGCCTTGATCGAGAACCACAATGAAAAGAAGATCAAGACCTTTCGATCAGATAACAATGGAAAATTCACATCAAATGAATTCAAAGAATTATGCAAAGAATCAGGGATTAAGAAGGAGTTGTCCACTCTTTACAATCCACAACATAATGGGGTTGTAGAAAGGAAGAATAGAACTATCATGGAAGCAGCAAGAGTGATGCTTCATGATCAGGATCTTCCTATGCATCTATGGGCAGAAGAAGCTAGAGTAGTGGTGTATGTACAGAACTGTACTCCAGATAGAGTACTTAAGAAAATGACTCATGAAGATGTCTTCTCCAGCAAGAAACTAGAAGACAACCATCTCAGAATATTTGGCTGTCCGGTGTACATAAATATACCAAAAGAAAAGAGAACAAAACTAGATCCTTCAAGACAGAAGGGTATATTTCTGGGATACTCTGAAAGCTCGAAGGATTACAGAATATACTTCCCAGGTTACAAGAAGATCAATATCAGCAGGGATGTAACATTTAACGAAGACATAGTTTACAACAAATCCAAGAAGAGACTTGTTGAAGAACCTGAAGAATCAGAAGCTCCCAGAATTCATGATACAACCATAAATGAAGAAATTCAAGAAGAAGATCGAGAATTTGAAGAACCACAAAGACCTGTAGATCCACCTCAAGACAATAATCCTCACAAGAGGAAACCTGCTTGGGTATGAGAAATTATCCAAGGTGCAGAAAGATATGGGGATCCAGAAGAGAATCACAGAGAAAGAAAGAGAGCCAGATCCTGATCCGGATATGTAGCCTTACCATGCGATGTTACCGATAAAGAACCTTTCAATTATGAAGAAGCGACAGAACATAAAGAATGGAAGGATGTGATGATCGAAGAGTATCAATCAATCATGAAGAACGATGTTTGGCATGTTGTCCCAAGATCAGAAGGGAAGTCAGTTGTAACTTTCAAATGGATCTATAAGATCAAGCATGTTGCAGATAGTAGCATAGATAAATATAAGGCAATATTTGTAGCTCGTGGCTTCTCACAGAAGGAAGGAATATATTATGAAGAAACCTTTACTCTTGTATCTAGATACACTTCAATCATATCGATACTTGCTTTGGCTATAGTAATGAATTGGAAGATACACAAAATGGATGTCAAGATTGCTTTCTTGAATGGTGTAGTAGAAGAAGAAGTGTATGTAGAAAAACCACTTGGTTTTGAGACACATGACAGGGAGTCTCATGTGTGCAGAATGAAGAAATCCCTGTACGGTTTGAAATAGGCACCCAGGACATGGTACAGAAGAATTGACAGCTTTCTATCCATTTTAGGCTTTACCAAGAGTAAAGTAGATTCCAACCTTTACTACAAGGTTGAAGATGGAAACCCAGTGATGCTTATACTGTATGTAGATGATTTGTTTGTAATAGGTATGGATGGGTTGATTGCTGATATGAAGAGAAATATTATTGACGAGTTTGAAATAAAGGACTTGGGAATGATCCACTATTTTCTAGGCATGGAGGTGTGGCAAAATGCAGATGGAATCTCCCTCAAACAAGGGAAGTATGCAATAGAGATCTTAAAGAGGTTCGGGATGATGGAGCACAAGGATATGGCCACACCTATGGCATCAAACCTAAATCTATTGAGTGATGCTTCATTAGAGATGGTTGATACTATGATGTATTGTCGGATGATTGGGTCCTTGATGTATGTGACGAGCACGAGACCATATATTTGCTTTTCTATGAACACCTTGAGCCAGTTCTTGATAGATCTGAGACATGTTCAGTTGATTGCTGTAAAGCATATTCTAAGGTACCTGAGTGGTACAATTGATTATGGGCTCAAGTATGAGGCAAATTAGAACATTATCCTAGAGGGTCATGTTGATTCAGATTGGGCAGGCAGTGCCATCGATAGGAATATCAGTTTAGGGTTTTGCTTCAGTATGGGATCAGGTGTGATCTCTTGGTTTAGTAGGAAGCAATTTTATGTGGCACTGAGTATAGCTGAAGCAGAGTATGTCGCAGCTTGTTCAACTAGTTGTGAGGTAGTATGGCTGCAGAAGCTACTATCTGATTTATTTGATCTCCAAATGGATGCTACTTGTATACATTGTGACAACCATAGTTGCATGAAGTTGTCAGAGAATCCAATGATCCATGACAAGTCTAAGCATATAGAGATCAAGTATAACTATATCAGGGATATGGTGTAGAGGGAAGTAGTGAAGCTCTAGTACATTGGGACAAAGGAACAAATACTTGATGTGTCGACGAAGCCATGGTGAAGTTTGAGTACTTCAGGGAGAACCTTGGTGTTCTAGAGATCAAGATTTCCTCCAAGGGAAACTGATGAGTCCCAGAGTTATTTTTCCATGGTGAGAGGATTGGTTCCTTCCATGGTTAGAGGTAAAGGCTGAGCCATTCTGTCATGGAGACAGGATTGGTTCCTTCCATGTTAGATATGAGTGTTGAGATCCATAGCCATTTTGAAGAGTAGGTCAAATGTAAGGGCTGAGCCATTTTGTCATGGTGAGGATTGGTTCCTCCCATGTCAGATATGAGTGTTGAGCAATTCTGAGGTGACTATAGGATTAGTTCCTACATGATAAAAAGTAAGCGTTGAATGCCATTATGGGAATGGAGTCACCTGGTGAGTTACCAGGTAGCTCAATCTTGGACCAGGGGCCATTTTGATATGGTTGTAGGATTGGTTCCTACTTGAGCAGATGTGAGTGCACGCTCTTCTGAGCATGCATGTTGGGATTGGTTCCTCACATGTGCTAGATGTAAGTGTTGATCCCTTCTGAACATGCATGTTGGATTGGTTCCTCACATGTGTCAGATGTAAGTGTAGAGCCCTTCTAAACATGCATGTTGGATTGGTTCCTAACATGTGCCAGATGTAAGTGCAGAGCCTTTTTGAAAATGTATGTTGGATTGGTTCCTCACATGTGTCAAATATAAGTGTTGAGCCTTATTGAACATGCATGTTGGATTGGTTCCTCGCATGTGTCAAATGTGAGTGCTAGGCCTTTCTGACAGGGTTGTGGGATTGGTTCTCACATGGTCAAATGTGAGTGTTGGGCATGCCTTTCTAATATATGATTATAGGATTAGTTCCTACATGATCAGATGTAAGTGCTGGGCGAAGACCTACATGGTGGCTAGGCCTACATCCAGCATGAAAAAGGGTTGTCTCTGTAGAACTTCCTGTAATGAGAAGAATCATGAGATAACACCTGTAAAGATTTAGTATTGATGATACAGTAGAAATGATCTAGATTGAGTGATGATCCAGATCCAGAGATGATGCTTCAGAGATTATCCATATCGAGTGATGATCCAGATCTAGAAATGATGCTACAAAAATGATCTAAATCGAGTAATGATCCAGATCCAGAGATGAAGATGACTTGAAGATGTAGATGACGAGAAGACCCAGAGAAGAATACCAGTGATGAAAATTGTGTTGATAGAATACCTTCCTAGTTAAGCAGGAGTGTTAATGTAATTGTAATTTCAGAATGTATTCACTTCTATTTTTCATCTATTGTAACCCGATGTTTATTGTGGGATTTTATTTTGTCATGTCATGCCCTGATTTCCTGATCAGGAGAATCAATAATGTAAACAAGTCATGTCAAGTCATTGTGGGTAACCCTCCTATTGTCTAAGGGTTAAAGTCCCCGCAGTTTTAGGGCACTAGGGTTATTAGATTCTCCTAGTGAGGTCGGCCCTAGTAGGGTTTTAGTCATGTCTAGAATTAGTATAAATAGAGAGGTGACCTCTCTATTTATCACACATCTCATACACACTCAAGTGTGGAACATAGTTGAGGAAGAGAAAGACACTCAGGAAAGAGGTAAGAGCTTACTACTGTTGGGAGATTCTCTTACTATTTTTGTGTTTCACTTTGGTGCTAATTCTATCTCAAAGGAAGTTGTTTGGTTTTCTCCATTTATGGTTTCCCCGAGGAAAAACACTATTTTCATTGTCTATTGTGTTTGATTGCTATGCTTGTTGTTCTCTTAGTTAAATATCCTAATGATATGCTAGCTTAATGTTGAAAAACTAACAATTATCAATAAATGGTGATTCCATTACAACTAACCATGAAGTTATAAATAATTCATTGAAAAGGGAAATGACAATGAAATCATGTTAATCCCAAGTCTGAGTGTTGCAAAATCCAAACATTGTAATTAACATTAAGTACAGGGAGAATCTATGTCGTGGGAACACAATGGTGTTAGGAGAGTGATTGCCATATGAGCACAATTGTGTTAGGCATACATGCTGTGGGAGCACAATGGTGTTAGACAAATGATTATCATGTGAGCACATTTGTGTTAGCCATATGATGTGGCAAGAAAGTTGACGATCTAAATGTACCCTACTTTTCGGTGGAAAGGAATTCTTGGACTCAAGTGAGAAGGCTTGAGGAGAACCATGAAAGAGTTATGATATCAACACCAAGACCTAGGAAAATATGGACATCTGGAAGACAGGATGTTGTTTGATGTCACTGAGGAGAAAAATTTTGATTAACTTTTAAAAGGGATAGTAACCTCAGAAATATTTGTAAGTCCACACGAGAATTGGAAAAGAAAGTCAAGGGAGTGTTTGAAAAAAAATTGATGAACGTAAAACATGTTAACAAATATTTCCAAGTAATTAGACTAGTACTTGTTTAATGTGTAAATGTGAAGGAAGGATTTACCTCATGTCGAAGACTACATAACTATACAAAGGATAGTAATTATGTTTTACTAATAAATCAATTGCATTATGGAAAAATAATTAGGTATTATGATACCAATTAAAAACTAGAAAGTATTCCATCAATTGCAAATTGTTGTGATACAAAAGACCCATGGCTTATGTTTAAGTTCAATTATAATTTTTGGACATGATTTACTGAAAAAATTTGGGCTAAACCTGATCTTGTTGCATGAAACTGCAGGTCTTGAATGATAGTGACTTGAGTAGATACAGAAAGATCGTCAGGGATCAGAACAGAAAGGACGAAAACCAAAAAAGATGATAGAATAGAACAAGGAAATAGTTGGAAACGGGAACACCGAGGACAGTGTTATTTTTAAGGGGGAAAGGATGTAATATCTCTCTCACATACCCTAGATATTTTGTAATTATGAATGTTTATTGTACATATTTCTAGTGAGGAGCTCAAGGCCAAGGTCCCACTAGAAGTAAAATACCTTGCAGCCTATGTGAGTTATGTAATCTAAGTGGAAACTTAGGAGACATGTAGAATACGTCTCATACCTCAAATCCACCATGGGTAAAAAGGGGGTAAAGTATTGTCTCATTGTTACTACAACATTAGTCAATCATGTCAGTGGCATATTTTACATGGAATTTCAACGAAGCATGTCCAATCAAATTCAAAAATGTCCAAATGACACGCATTGTAAAACAATCATTTGACAATTTACATCCATCCCCCTCTATAGAAACCAACATGCAAATTGCATTTGATTTACTAAGATTTCTATTGAGAGCATAAACCAAGAATGCATGTAACACACCCATAATCAGTAAGAACAAAAATCTTATTCCATCGACCTTTTTACGCCCTTGGAAATTGATCTAGGAGGATCCAGGAAGGCCAAATTTTCAAAATACTCCAATCTCAGCAAAAAAAAATGCTAGATCGAAGGGCTCGTCGACATGATTCCAATGGCATTTGTTTCACCTCAAACCGAATTTGTATGAGAAAGTTATCGTGTTCTGTTCTATGAGGTCAACAAGCAAAATTGGCAAAAAGAAGTGCCACGTGCCACCATTAATAGAGTGACACATGGCATATGTACTATACAAACATGATGATGTGGAACCACTGACACGGTGGCATGTGGAATCCGTACAGTATGGACGGATGATGTGGCATTTGTACGAACAGACATGTGGCAGTACGGTCCAATAAGGATACGACACGTGTCATGTATGAATAATGAGGTGGCAATCTAGTCAACAGTACAAACCAATCTAAATGCAACATGTGTCATGTATGGATGATGAGGTGGAAATCCAGTCAGCAGTACGTACCAATCCGATTGCGACATGTGTCAATACGGAGGCGACTGCGCAAATTAGTTGGCAGTATGGCAGATGAGTTGGCAGCTGACTGGGCCTTGAGGTGGACCAATCCAAAACTGCCATGTGGCAGCACCGGATTGGCCGATATTGATTGAATTTCACCAAAATGTTGCTGCTCCGTCGATTTCAAACTCTTGATCTCCCATACCCTGTCTCCGCACCTTTACCAATTGCGCGGGTAGTGTTCTTTGTATAATGTATGGAAATAATATTATTTAAAGTGGCATTTCGAGCCCCAAAGGAGCTGGGGCTTAGCCTTAGCCTTGGTTCTTCCTCTAGCGTGACTGGGAGCTCTGACCAGCACAGGAGCCCGCGCTTTATTTCAGCACATGTCGAATTATAAACTATATAAAATGGGTTATAAGTGGGTCTAAAAACAAGTTACGTTATAACCAATTTGTTTAAAAAAAGAAACATATTGTGGGTTCAATCAACCATGCGGTTTTGCGCAAAAAGAATTTTATTGTAATATTCTAAAAATATAAAATGTGGTTGGCATAGTTGTAACTATGTCAACTACATAATTTAAGAAGAACCTAACCAAGTGTGAGGATTTGGAACCATATGCCTTCTTGGGAAAAATTTGTTGTAACTAAAGAATTATAAGGAGAATGTGGAGTGGGGCAATCCAAGCGTGTATAAGCCCACTTAATTTCCATTTATAGGTCATGCTTTGGAGTGGAGTCGGGCTTCAGAGTTGCTGGAAGCAATCTTGTTGTGTTTTTGGCAGCGGTTCTCTTCCTGACCATTGTCGCCAAGGTATCATTGTATCATTGCCATGTATTTTTTCTTCATGCTAAGATTATAGATTGGCCCTCCTATTGCGAAGCCGGGCCGGAGACGTAGTCCATCCTGGACGAACTCCGTTATCAACTTGTTGTCTTTATGTGCATATTGTCTATGATGTTTGGTTCTTTTCTTATTGATTTGTTAGCTTCATTCATGCTCTTTATGCAATTCATGTTAACGTCATAGAGTAGCAAATATCTTGTTTTCAGATCATGTGGTATCAGAGCAGGACTATTTGACGTTGGATTGTGAGTGTGGATGCTCACGAGGGCTAAACTGCAAGCTGGTGAGGGTACATTAGAGCCTTACAATTCTGAGATCGGACATTCACACCGAAGGAGGAAGATGGATGCTAATGATGCCCGCATCGATATGGAGGAAAAATTTCACAAGTTCTTCTACATGATGGCCGACAAGGTAGACAATTTGTTTTTAGACTATGAAGAATGCATGGAAAAACAAAGAAAAGGAAGTGAAGTAAATAAGGAAGACAAAGAAGTGAAGGATGAAGGCAACACTTCAGTTAACCAAAGAGGAGGTGGCAAAGAGCCTCCTCAGCCTCCCTCTTCACCTTCAGCTTCAAGCACAAGTTCAAGTGCTTCTTCCTCATCTCATTCTCAGCATTCCAAGGTTCCTCACAAAGAGCCTCAAAAGAAGCCCTTATTGAAGCTCGATGTGAAGTTTGATTTGCCCATGTTCAATGGGGAAGCGAATGTAGAGAAGTTGAACAATTTGATAAGGAAAATTGAGGTCTATTGCTGAACCGAACAGATCAAAGAAGAAGATGTGAAGGTTCAGTTGGCTTCACTTCGACCGATAGGCACCGCACTTGTATGGTGGGAAAGCAAGCTTCAACAAGGTAGGAAACAAATGGGTAATCTTCTCTCATCATGGTATTCTTTCATTTCTGCTTTACGTAAGCAACTTTATCTGTTGGATTATGTTTAAAAGGCTATGATGGATTGGAAAAGTTTCAGACAAGGCAAGGGTTAGAGTGTTCAAAATTTTATTGAATAATTTAGAAAGAAAGCTCTAGAGTTGAATATTTATTTATATTCTCCTGACAATCTTTTGAAGTACATTGCTCTTCATCATTATCTACACCATACTTTGCTGTTTTTGAATCCTACTAGTGTGGATGAAGCAAGTGTTCAGGCTACTCATCTTGAGAGCAAGGGGAATAATTTACAAGAATACCATCTAAAGAAGCCTTTCAATCCCAACAACAACCACAAGTCCAAAAATAAAGACAAGAGCAAGAAGATAGCTACTGCCAAGAAGGAAGGAGGAAAGCTCCATTGCAAACATTGTGACACTGATGGGCATGATGAAGAAAGTTGTTGGAAGTTACATCCTGAATAGAGGCCAAAGCATTATGGAGTCAAAAAGAAGAAAAAGACCGTTGCGATAGCGCAACGAGATTTGGGTTCCGACTTTAGGTGACGAAACTAGGATTATAGCCGTGGGAATGCAAGGTAACAAAACTCCTCATACTGGTTCAAGTTCTACTCGTGTTTCTAAAGAAAATGATAAAAGAAGAAGTGATTTATTTCACATCATAGTTGTGTCTAAGCATACAAAGATTGAAACATTATTTGATCCGGGTTCTCAAGTAAATTTGATCTGAGAATCAGTTGTTAAGAAGTTGGTCATATAGACTAAACCTCACCCCAAGCCTTATCCTCTTAGATGGGTATGTGATAATGCTAAGCTATAGGTGAGTAACCAATGTAGGTTAAGGTTTGATATTGCTTCAAAGTTGATCGATGAGGTGGACTTAGATGTTGTTCCTCTTGAAATCTGTGGTATTGTATTGGGAAGCCCATACTTGTATGATTGATCCGGATTTATGTGTGAACGAAATGAAAGAACATATACAGAATCATAATAACAGACATTTTTCAAAGATAACAGAGATACAACAAACACATATTCTATTAAATGGCGGAAAAAGAACAGACTGTAATACAATTGCTAGAATGGTGGTAGCTATCTCTGAGAAGAGATGTCGTTGCTACGCTCATTCATGCCAAGATTCTTACGAAATAAGGCCAAAGGGGCATATTTATAATAAGAATTAGGTGAGAACCACAAAAGTCCCAAAATGTAACCCTATAAGATGAACCGTCATAAAGTTTGCGGCCCCAAGGTGGTAAGTTGAACAGTCAACTTCCCGGGGTCATAACTTTTGCATACGATCTCTGATTTGGGCGTTCGATAACTCGTTGGAAAGGTCTATCTAAGATGTACAACTTTTGGTCATGCAAATGAATTCCAATGGATACCATTTGACCCCAAATCTACAAAAAACATCATTTAAGGCCTCAAAACGGCCCCGAAAGTTTAGGACTTGAAAAACTGCCGAAAAATAACTAGGAAACTACCACAATGGACAATTGTTTTGAGCCAGTGGAATAGGTGGGTGTCCACCGATATCCATCTGGATCAATCCTCCCTCGTTAGGAAGCAATGGTATCCATTGCGTCGAATCCCGTATCATATCTGGAACTTTGTGTTGAGTTGATCTCCTGGTGTGACATTTGTTGAAGTGAAGAGGCTGCTTTTCTTTAGCATCCCGAGAGAGCTGTAATTGTTGTCTGGATGATTTGTTTTTGGAGGAGTACCTTGAATGCATGGCCCTGCATCGTAGAGGTACTTGGATAGATGAAGAAACAATGGCTCTGTCTTCTTCTTGTGTCTGATGAGCCGAGACACCCTGTGCAAAGGGTGTGGAGGTCTCTGTGATCTTATGTTCTCCTTCAGACGGAATTATGAAGAGGAATAATTTTCTGGTGTGGGAGCTTATCTTCCTACCCTGTGAGAATTGTTTAGGTGCAACTGTCTTTGTGATATGGTAGAGTTGTCCTCCCAAATTGATAATGACACTCCGAGGCCGTGACTCATATACAGCATGACGCTTCCACATATATGATTGTCTTAAAAGAACATCACAGACTTCAAGTGGGGCCACATCACACAGTACCTCGTCTTTGAAAGGATTGATTCCATATGGTAGGAGGCATTGTTGAGTAATACGGATACCTCGTCCTTGGCTTAGCCAACTGATTTTGTAAGGTTGCGGGTGTGGTGTTGTTGGAAGCTCCAATCTCTTGACGAATTCTACTGAGATCAGGTTCTTTTGGCTGCCGTTGTCAACAACAAAATGTAGAGGCACTCCTTTCACCCACATTTGCGAGTGGAATAGGAACTCCTCTGCCTCTTACTCTTCAAGATCCTCTAGTTGAATCTGTGCAGTAGCAACAGTGGTAGTGGGGTATGCCTCAATGATCTGCCTCTCATTGTGTACGGCTATGGCATTGGGTTCAGAATCAGAATCAGGATCTAATTCTGAATATTTGATCTCAGCCACTAATGACTGCTTTGAGAGACATTCATCAGTGTTGTGCCAAGGGATTTTATGAAATTCACACCACTTACCAGTGTCCTTCTTTGTCTTTCGATCTCCCTTCTTTGCTTGTGGCGGGGATTGGTTGTCGTTTTCTTTTTCTTTGTTCTATGGACTAGGGTTTCCCTTTCCTTGCTTTTGCGATGGATTCATAGGCCCAGAGTCTCGCTTATTCTTTTGTCGAAATTTCTCCTCGATTTTGACAGCATATCGATAGGCAGATCCAAGTAAAGAGATTTCAAAGAAGTCCATCTCAGTTCGGATGTACCGATGTAGACCACTGCGATATTTCAGGATTAGGTGTTGCTCAGATTCTTTGATACTCAGCTTTGTCTGTAGGGTATGAAATTTGTTGGTGTACTTCGACATCGTCTGATCCCTTTCTTGACGCAGAATGGTCCATTTTGTGTACTGGTCATCATAGTTTCCCACAGGGTAATACTGTTCCCTGACGGCATCTATGAAAGAGGCCCAAGTGGGATTTGTTTCAAACATTCCAGACTCATCTGATAAGTTTTTCTCACAATAAGTACCCCACCAATTTTGGACATGGGGGACTTCCTTAAGGAGCACAAAGGTGATCTTTTCTCTGTCGGAAAAATTGTGGATAGATAAATACCCTTCTAGAACATTCAACCAATTATCCAGGGCATCTGCATCAATATTTCCTTCAAATAAAGGAATATCAAAGTTAACTTGTACCTTGAAGGGATTTTCATCCCTGAACCGGCTGCTTGTTGAAGATGCACTTGCCGTGGACGGCATTCAACGAAGGATTTGGGCGAAACTATCCATCATCTCGTTCCTCTGTCGGTTGAGGGATTCCTCGAGTAGGGCCTTGATAGGATCTCCTGATCCGTCGTCTCTTTTTTCTTCCACCATGGGAGCTCGTTTGGGACGGCAAGAATGATCAAGTGAAACTAGTTCGAGACCAAACTCTCTGTACTCAGACCTCGTTGGGGACATGCACCGAGAAATAATCAAAGAGCAGATTGCTCTAATACCACTGATCTGGATTTATGTGTGAACGAAAAGAAAGAACATATACAGAATCATAATAACAGACATTTTGCAAAGATAACAGAGATACAACAAACACACATTCTATTAAATGGCATAAATAGAACAGACTGTAATAGAATTGCTAGAATGGTGGTAGCTATCTCTGAGAAGAGATGTCGTTGCTACGCTCATTCGTGTCAAGCTTCTTACAAAATGAGGCCAGAGGGGCCTATTTATAATAAGAATGAGGTGAGAGCCCCAAAAGTCCCAAAACGTAACCCTAGAAGATGAACCGTCATAAATTTTGCGGCCCCAAGGTGGTAAGTTGAAAAGTCAACTTCCCGGGGTCATAACTTTTGCATACGATCTCTGATTTGGGCGTTCGATAACTTGTTGGAAAGGTCTGTCTAAGATTTACAACTTTTGTTCGGCCAAATGCATGCCTATGGCAACCATTTGGCCCCTAATCTCCAAAAAACATCGTTTAAGGCCTCAAAACAGCCCCAGAAGTTTAGGACTTGAAAAACTGCCGAAAAATAACTAGGAAACTGCCACAATGGACTATTGTTTTGAGCCAGTGGAATAGGTGGGTGGCCACCTATCTCCATCTAGATCAATGATCAAAAAGCAGTATTCATTCGCCATGAGAACAAGTACCATCTCACCAAAAAAGGGGTGAAGTACATCATGAGAGCTCACAGTATAAAGGATAACACCACTCTCGTTAGTGTAGGATAGATGAAGAGACTCATCAACACTAATAAGAGATACATGCTCATGGTTGTGAGAGCAAAAGATGCTGAAGCATTCGATGCTTTCATAGGTTGTGATACTTCTCATAAAAAGGCTATGATTGATATTGTGGCTAACTATGATGAAATATTTTAGGAACCTATAGGTTTTCCTCCCAAAAGGGAGATTCAACATGAGATCCATCTCTAGCAGGATGCCCCTCTTCCTAATTTGGGTATGTACAGGTTGTCTGCAGTTTAAATGGCATAGATTAAGAAGCAGGTTCAAGAATTGTTGGACCAAGGAGTGATCAGACCCAGCTCCTCTCCATGTGGTTCGTCGATTGTGTTGTTGATGAAGAAAGATGGCACATGGAGGATGTGCGTTGACTATCCGGCTCTCAACAAGATCACGATCAAGAATCGATACCCGCTTCCTTGCATAGATGACTTGCTCGACCAGTTGAAAGATGTTTTGTACTTTACCAAGTTGGATTTGTGTAGTGGCTACCACTAGATCATAATTGCAGAAAGTGATGTGTGGAAGACGACCTTCAAGACCAAGCAAGGTCTATTTGAGTGGTTGGTGATGCGCTTTGGTCTTTGCAATACACCTGCAACCTTCATGCAGGTAATGAATGATGTTTTCCGGCCATTCTTAGATGATTTTGTCATTGTATACTTAGATGATATATTGGTCTTTAGTAAAACTTGGGAAGCACATGTGGGGCATGTAAAGCAAGTATTAGATACTTTTAAAAAGGAGAAATTGTATGTAAAATTGTCAAAGTGTGAATTTGGAAATACTTCATTAGTTTACTTGGGTCATATTGTAGGAGGTGGAAATTTAAAAATTGATCCTTCAAAAGTTGATGTAATTGTCAATTGGCCTAAGCCTACTAACGCTACTAAAGTGAGAAGATTTTTAGGAGCTATTCAATATTGGAGGAGGTTCGTTTAGAACTTCTCATACATAGCATCTCCTTTGCATGCCTTAACAAGTGTGAAGAAAGCCTTCTAATGGGGAGGTAAGTAGCAGAAATCCTTCAACACATTGAAGGGAAAGATCAGCACCACCCTAGTCCTAGCCTTGCCTTATTTGCAGCAGCCTTTTGAGATAGAGACAGATGCAAGTGGATATGCCATGGAGGAAGCATTGATGCAACACCGCAAGCCTATTTGCTACCATTCAGAGACTTTTACTCAAGCAGTGATCAACTACCCCACCTATGATAAAGAGTTGTATGCTTTGGCTTAGAGTGTCAAGAAGTGGAAACACTACGTGATGGGTAAGGAGATGATCATCCATACCGATCATCAGCCCTTGTAGTATCTCCAGTCCTAGACTAAGCTCCAGCAAGCTCGTCATTTCAGGTGGATGGGATTCCTTCAACAATTCCATCTAGTGATCAAGTACAAGAAGGGTACTAGTAACAAAGTGGCAGATATGCTCTCTAGACCTCCTATTGTTGCATCTATTGTTTTGAAAAATGCTTCTTTGTCCCATCAAAGTTATATTGAGTAGTATGCTACTGATGATAATTTCAAGGAGATTTATGAGAAGCTAACCAATGGCACATATGTGGAAGACTAGTATTTGTAGGGAAAGTTGCTCTATCATTTGGGCAAGTTATGTGTTCCTATCAGTGAAAGAGTCCATGTAATACGAGAAGCTCATACTTCTCTTGTATCAGGGCATTTTGGGGTAGGTCAGACTTTGGCTCATTTGCAAAGAGTTGTGTATTGGCCTCACATGAAAGACATTGTAACAAAATATGTAAAGGGGTGTGTGATGTGCTCTACTTGTAAGCCCACTAATAGAAAATTGGGGTTGTACTCACCACTTCCTGTTCCTTCCCATCCTTGGGAAAGAATTTCCATGGATTTTGTGGGGGGTTTGCCTATGTCTAGGAGGGGTCATGACTACTTGTATGTGGTCGTGGATAGGTTTAGAAAGATGTGTATTCTTATGCCATGTAAAAATCAAGTCACTGCAGAGCAGGTTGCTTCTCTCTTCTTTCACCATGTATGGGTTCACTTTGTACTTCCTACATCCATTATCTCGGATCAGGAATTCTGATTCCTTGGAGAGTTTTGGACAAAGTTATGGTGTATGATGGACACCAAGATGAAGAGGAGCATCGATTTCCATCTATAGACCGACGGACAGACAGAGGTAGTCAATAGGACAGTTGTCCATTTGCTTCAAGGCTATTTCAACAAGCATCCTAAGTTATGGGATGAACAGATCCAATATGTGCAGCATGCCTACAATAGGGCTATGCATTCTTCAAATCAGAGCTTGGAATTTGAGACATGCTTTGGGTACTTGCCAAAGACTCCATTGGAATTGACTTATGGGAGAGAGGTTGATTCAATCACTTCCAAGGATGAAGACAAATCCTACAGGTTCATTCAGAGAGTTCAACAGGTACATCAAGTAGTACAAGAGTAGTTGGAGAAGAGTCAAGCCCAGTACAAGGCTCGCCATGACAAGCATAGAGTTGATCATCGGTTTCATGTGGGAGATCAAGTGTGGCTTCACATCAGCAAGGAGAGGATGAAAGGAGAAGGCAAGAAGCTCAAGCTTATTAGATATGGTCCCTTCACCATCTTGGAGAAGATTGGGACAAATTCTTTTCGCTTAGAGCTACCACCATACATGCAGATCTACTCAGTGGTGAATGTGGAGAACTTGAAACTCTATGAGCCTCCCATGATCATGGATGAAAGGGAGATCGTATCATTGCCATCGGTTGATGAATTTGCTCTTGAGTACATGGATGAGCTAAAGGAAGATGCCATCTTGGACAGAAGGACAAGGACTTCTCACAGAGGTGATGTTGATTATCTTCAAGTGGGCATCAGAGGAACTCATCCAAGCAAATCCAAGTGGATCGAGAAGGAGAAAGTGAGGGAGCAATTCACTCACCTATCTATTGATGAGTAAAGGCTTTTGGAGGCCAAAAGCTTCTCAGTGGGGAGGAATGATCCAGGAGGATCCAGGAAGGCCAAATTTTTAAAGTCCTCCAATATTAGTAACACCAGTACCAGATCTAAGGGCTCATTGAGAAGAGTCCAACGGCGTTCGTTTCACCTGAAATGGAATCCGTATGAGAAAGTTATCACGTTCTGTTCTATGAGGTCAACAGGCAAAATCGGCAAAAAGGGGTGCCACATGGCACAACTGACAAGGTGACACGTGGCATATGTACTGTTCAAACATGATGACATGCCACTACTAATAGGGTGACACATGGCATTTGTATAGTATGGACGGATGATGTGGCAGTTGTACAGACAGAAAGGTGGCAATACGGTTCAATCCGGATGTGACACGTGTCTTTTACAAACAATGAGGTGGCAATCTAGTCAGTAGTACAAACCAATCCAAATGCAACATGTGTCATGTATGGACAATGAGGTGGCAATCTAGTCAGCAGTATGGACCAATCTGAATGTGACACGTGTCAGTATGGAGGTGACTGTGCAACTTAGTTAGCAGTATGACAGATGAGTTGGCAGCTGACTGGGTGTTGAGGTGGACCAATCTGGAACTGCCATGTTATAGCACGAGATTGGCCAATATTGATTGAAGTTCACCAAAATGTTTTTGCTCCGCCGGTTTCAAACTTCTGACCTCCCATACCCTGTCTCCATGCCTTCACCAACTGCATTGGTAGTGTTCTTTGTATAATGTATGGAAATAATATTATTTAAAGTGGCATTTGAGCCCCAAAGGAGCCGAGGCTTAGCCCTGAACTTGGTTCTTCCTCTAGCGTGACCAGGAGCTCCAACCAGCACGGGAGCCCGTGCTCTATTTTAGAACATGTCGAATTATAAACTATATAACATGGGTTATAAGTGGGTCTAAAAACAAGTTACGTTATAACAAATTTGTTTAAAAAAAACATATTGTGGGTTCAATGAACCATGTGGTTTTGGGGGAAAATAATTTTAATGTAATATTCTAAAAATATAAAATGTGGTTGGCATAGTTGTAACTATGTCAACTACATAATTTAAGAAGAACCTAACCAAGTGTGGGGAGTTGGAACCATATGCCTTCTTGGGAAAAATTTGTTGTAACTAAAGAATCATGAGGAGAATGTGGAGTGGGGAAAGCCAAGCCTATATAAACCCACTTAATTTCCCTTTAGAGTTCATTCTTTGAAGTGGAGAATTTGTAGCTAAAGGAGAGAAGGGAGATTGTGTAGCTCTGCAGCATGAAGGTATAAGTGTTTATACTCATTTTACACTGTCTTCAGGATTTGGAGTTGCTGGAAGCAGTCTTGTTGTGTTTTGGGCAGCAGTTCTCTTCTTGACCATTGTCGCCAAGGTATCATTGTATCATTGCCATGTATTTTTCCTTCATGCTGAGATTATAGATCGGCCCTCCTATTGAGAAGCAGGCCCAGAGACATAGTCCATCCTGGATAAACTCTGTTATCAACCTGTTGTCTTTATGTGTGTATTGTCTATGTTGTTTGGTTCCCTTCTTATGGATTTGTGAGATTCATTCATGCTCTTTATGCAATTCATGTTAACGTCATAGAGTAGCAAATATCTTATTTTCGGATTAGAAATAACTATTGTGAATGTTAATAAAAACACCTGATAGTTCACTCATCAATCATCATGGACCAACTATGTTAAATTTGTAATCCCACCATCTTTAATCCTATACACAAGACTTGTTTATGACGAGACATTTTCCTTAGCCTACAAAATATTCAAACTTGTGAAATTAAACCATTTGTACCGTGAATTTGAGAAGGGGATTCCTTCTTTTCCTGTATCTTTAACCTTTGTCTTCCATTTCTGAGACTCAACATATATAATGTAACCCAAGATCAAATCTGAGTTCCAACATAGAAGGAAGTTGGTTTCATAGTTCTATTAATGTGTACTTCATGCAATTCATAGAAGACTTTAAATATCACTATCCATCGTGTTATTAACCCCACAATTTAGCTTATAATGATAGATCAAGATGCATAACCTAGTGATCCTTTTAACATTAATAACTACTAAGATGTTGTCAAATGGAAAAGCATGAGTAAATCAAACATCAATACAAACAACATTGCACGACGTAAAGTACAAAAACAAAAGAACCACCAATAAAACACCATATACGTGGTTTGCCCCTGACCTAGGGTTACGTCCACCGAACCACTCAGATTGCTATTAAGTTCTTCAATCAAGGTTACAAGACCGCAGTTCTAATATTGCATCCTTTCCACAATTATCTCTAATAGATAGCAATGCCAACTTACAAAATCCTGCATTGGGGATAATGCACTTAAACCCCAAGATGATGCCGCCATCACAAAGGTTCTCTTTTAACATAATCATATATGTTCAGGGAGTGGAGGCTATTATTCTGCCACACATGGATTGTAAAGAAAATCGAGATATCACAATTAAGGTATTTTGAACCCCTTATAATCTAAAATCCTATGTCTTCGTAGAATTTTAGAAAAAGGTAAGCACTAAGTTAAAATTCAAAATAATAACAAGAACTTTGACACTACACGCTAGATCCAAATGCAATCTAGGAAAATCGCATGAGACACGGTAAGTGTTCAAAATCATGATAAGGCCAGGAGTTCAACTCCAAAAGGAGCCTATGGGGTATGGTAAGTTTTCTTATTGCTTTAAGGCCAAAATATTTGTATCTAACCTGCATAAAAATCACAGGCAACAGGGTGGTTTCAGGTCGCAACCAAATTTGTGTTTACTTTTCCTAGAGATGGTGCCCAAGTTCATGACTACCCTGGAAATGCTAACCCAATAAAGGGAACTCTATTTCAAGGAAGTACCGAAAAACATCCCCCATGGGTATGCTTAACCCATTTGTAACCGTAGGTCGCATTTGGCATACATATATACATATCAGAATATTTCATGAACGCATGAGTGTTCTTCTCAGTAACAACCTCTAGGCTTAACTTAATAAGGACAAGGACATCCATGCAGCCACTCGATGAATTCTTAACCCGAGATCACATTAAGCACCTTTACAATATGTTTCATGAACGCATGGGTAATTTGCAGTAAAAATATACATGAATAACTTTAGAAGGATGGAGATGGCCATGAGGCTGCTTGACCTAGTTTTTATCTTGAAATAACATTCAATGCATAAGCAATATGTTTGCAGTAAAATATACCCATAGAACTTGAGAAGGATAGACATGGCCATGAGGCTGTTCAACCTGGATTTTACCCCGAAATAACATTTAGCACATATGCAATATGTCTGCAGTAAAAATATACACGAATAAAAGAGTATACCTTAATATGTAGAGCTTCCCTCCTCTCCTAATCGCAGAGCCTCATGCTCTCAAACATAGAGATGCTTCTCCTTTTCTAACTCGCAGAGTAATGTAGAGTGGCCTCTCCACTCTAAATCACAGAGCAATGTAGAGTTTTCCTCTCCTTTCTAAATCATAGGGAAACATGGCAATGTCTCTCTCTCACTCTTGAGGCAGGTACCCATGTGCAAATACGAAAGCTGGAGGCGGCACCTCCCCAATGGCACTTGCAGAGGTTGCTTTTCTATCCTCAAAATAGTGGGACAAAAAAAAACAAATTTGTGGAGCTACCACCTCCATCTCCCCCTTCAGCATACCCTAGCTCTTTACTTAATACCTCTTGTGCTCCCTATAATGTGCAGCTCTCTTGAATGCACATAAGCATCATTAAAAACCCACACTCTAAAAGAACGTAGTGTTCTATATAAACCACCAAGTTTGGTCAAAACGCCCAGTTCCATCAAAAGCGCCGAGTTCCCCTTTAACCTTCGATATCATCATAAATTCCAAGATGCATTTTCCACCACTTTGTCAAATGTTCCCTAAAACAAGGAGCTATTCTTTTAATTTTTTTTTTTAAATCTGAGTGATCCAACCCTTTAATCTTGGTAGTCACTAATTATGCCGAATTAGTAGGGGCATATTTCCCTATTTTCAGGCCATAGCGAGTGCACAATCAAAGGCGATTTATTTTCTATGATCATAGGTTTCGATTAAAAGTAAAATATATTTAGTGGTAACTTATAATTACACACACACACACACACACACACACATATATATAGAAGTCATCCTTTAATTAAATATTTATACACATTCCCAAAAGGAAACTATTTTTTAATGATAACCAATTTGATTCATCTTATGATTTCTTTTCCCCTACCCCCCCACCCCCCCATTATTCTATAATAATGGATATTTAACATCGTGTGAAAGCAAGTAAATAGCCACTTTGAATATATATTTATTTATATAGTATCCTTTTAATGAATGGGTTTATTTTGCTTAAAATTCTAGGATAACTATTGTGCCTTATTAATCCGTTCATAGTTCTCCCCCATGCCCATAAGAAGATATTTTACTCGCTTTTCATCTTGTGTTTTCCAGGATGTTACACTCTTCCCGAAGGAACAACCCATCACTCCTCTTAACCCCATCTTCTTAGTTTGGGGAGATACTATCACCTTTTCTTTTACATATATGTAGATACATATATATAACAACATTATAAGGAATCATGCCATCAACGTAAGAATTTCCCTATTATCGCATAGTATATATATATATATATATATATATATATATATATAAATATAAGTTTTCTTGACTCATTTATGTCGACGCTTTTAGAGGGTTGCACTCCCCCTATCAGTCTTAAAACACAATAGGGTTAAATACTAAGCTAGGTTGTCTTAGTCACGATAAGCATTTTTCCTTTGTAAAGTAGGAATCCCTTCCCTAAATGCTTCCATGAGCAAAGCGATACGATTATGGTATCAATGTGGCTCCCCAACCATTCGTTTATTTTTTTTCCCTTGTAGATTTTGGTTAGCCGCCAGTAAAATGGCGTCATTGTCTTCCGTCTTCTACTTAGGTAATATTAACTTATACAAACTAGACGGTTTTGTTTCTAGTGGGGCCTTGGCCTTGAGCTCCTCACAAGAAACAAGTACAATCAAATATTCATAACTACAAAAAATCTTCGGTATGGGAGGGACATTACATCCTCCTCCCCTAAAAATAACACTGTCCTCGGTGTTCGTATTTTCAATCGATTTTCTTCTTCTGATCTGTCTGTTTCATCTTTTTGTTCCAATCCTCTGAAATCTTTTCATGTTTTCTAAAGTTTCTAATGCCCAAGACCTGTAGTTTTTGTGCAACATGATGGGGTCAAAATTACATATGAGCCATAGATCCTTTTGAATTGTAAATATTTGCAACTTTTGGTTACATAATACCCAATCATTTTCATAATGCAACTTATTCATCATTCAAACATTATTACTACCCTTTGGAGTTGGTTTTATCTCCAATTTTGATAGTCATGTCTCCCTCAGCCTGAGGAAATAATTTCTCTACATTACACAGTAAGCACGAAATAGTCTAATTACTTGAAAAATTTGTTAACGCATTTTATGTTCGTTAATTTTCTTCTCCAAAATCTCCCTTGAGTTTCCTTTCTGATTTTTCTTGTGTGGACTTACAACAATTTCTGAGGTTAGTCTCCCTTTGAACCACTAGTTAAAAGTTTTCCCCTCAGTGACATCAAACAGCGTTCTATCTTCCAGATGTCCAATTTTGCCTAGGTCTTTTTGCCACACAATATGCCTAACACCAATGTGCTCATGTGGAAATCACTTTCCTAACACCATTCTACTCTTGCAGCATGTATGCCTAACACCAATGTGCTCACGTGGCAATCACTTTCCTAACACCATGGTGCTCCTGCAACATTCAAATTTTTCCTTGTTCATATCTAGCATAAATTTTGACTTTGACTATTTATAACACACACTCCTTGGTGCTTATGACTTTCCTTTCATTGTCCCTATTCGTGAATTGGATACATGGTTAGCCAAAGCATCTATCGATAACCCATAATTTAGTTAATCATCTAACCTTCACTCATGTGTTATATAATCTTTATAAACCATCTAGAAACATTAATCCTTACTCGTCTCTAAGTGCAGCTTTCATATGTAGGCGGATTTATATACCATATTGTACGTCGATTGTAGCAATGGTCATAACCTTGGTGAATCCTTTAATGTTAGTATGTAAACAACACCATTCACAGTTAATCCTTGGTTATAAAATATCTAGATTCGACAATTATAATAAGTAAAACATCACCCATTCTTAACCTCCTTATTTATGGAAGCAAATATTTTTTCCAACAATCTAATCCAACTGATACTGTTCCTAGCATGTCCTGCAATGTTAGCATATAACACTATACAACATTCATCAACTCACTTATTTTCAATGTCAATATCTTTAGACATCCTCACTCATTTATTGTTTAGATAATTACTAGGGATAACCCAACATTATACTACATTCATCAGTGGCAATGATAGGGACATGGAAATTCCAATAACATCAGTAATCCAAAGTAAACAAAGAAAACTGTTATCGTAGTTTCATACCTCAACTACTTATGCCATCTCTTACAACTATTCTAGTTCATCAAAATGGGAGCCTTTATATAGGAGTACTTCTTCGGCACGACCAAAAATATTAGGCACAATGCATCATGCTATTTACCTTAGTTGTATTGTGGTCCAAGTTCATAAGTAGTCTAGTTTTTCCTTTTCTTGAAGAAACACTATAAGAAATGTTTTCATTTTTCATGAAAATGTATAAGGAGATCAACCATGCCAATGAAGATGTATAGCTAGCTCAATAGTATTTATGTGCATAACCAAATTTCTTGCACACTAATTATTTATATCTAAAGGGTACATTATAATAGTGCTATATTGTACTAACTTGAATTCTCTTCCTAACAATTCTGAAATTCAGTTCTTACCTTTATTTAGCATATATTTTGTATGCTAATGGCATTCAACATTCACAGTTAATTCAACAACTTCTCATAGAAAAGTTAACATTTACTTTATGAGAGTTTTTGTTACAAACACATTCAAAAAACAAATAACATTCAATCCTTTCATCATTCACTTATTATGTGTAACGACTAACCATTTTTATTAGTTCCTGAACATAATTCTTCTTTATATGAATTGAGGACCCAAAGTCGTAGTATAGTTATGTGCATACATACAGGTAAAACGGTTTTGTCAAAACTAAAGGACCCAAAATATTTGAGGAACATTATTTTCTACCTTTGATCTATATGCTCAGTCAAAAATTTACTTTGGCTATAATTAGTCATGCACCTTAACCAATTATTTATTACCAACATCTATATTCAATCGTCTCTATTCAAATAACATGTATCCGTATGATTTAATGCAATCGTTTCATCCTTGGTTTTACATGAAACTCAAAATGTAAGGGGTGCTTCCCTATTTTACATAGTGTTAATATTGGTAACATTTACTTAATACAATTTGTATTTTGTATAATCTTGACAGTGCAACATATGTTTTAGCATGGCTACTACTTTTAGCATTATTTACCCTTTGCTTAAACCATTTTACTATATGTGATAGTTTGCGGCTAATCTTTTAGAGATTCTTATAAGGGTAATACAGTTACTCCTAAATGATCAACTTATCAGGTTCCATTTTAATAGATACCTTGATATCCTCAAGGGATTCAAGTAAGTTATGTATGTATGTTTATATATACATATATCCATAAGCATAATCCTCCACATGACGATACTTCTAAGATGTTGGAGTACGAGCCCGTACATTGATTTGTTACAATAATGAACCCCAAATTAGGTCTAGAAGACCTTAAATCAAAATTAATTTTCATTATATCCTTAGCAATCCTATATTTTATTGTTAGTGACGTAACCCTTTCCCACTAGTCCTTAACAACAACTGTTCGACGGTTTTCAAAGTTAACCATTACAATTTGTCAACCTTGTAGTTCTAAGAATCTTGTATATACCAAAGTCATTAGTAGTGGGTTTGACTATCCATGTATGTTTTCAAGGGCCACTTTTCAGCAATTCAAAGTTACTATTAAAGACAAAGATTTCTATAGTACCTTCATGAGATTTTCTAAGAAGACTCGTATACCTTGCCAAGAATTTACTGATGCAATTTAAATAAATCCGAAACAATCGCCTTAACCATTCATAAACCTTTTCAAAATAAAATCAAGGAAACAACAAGATACCTATGCACTTATGTTGTCTACTTAACGTGGAGGTGGGAAAAGTAATGGCCATCTTTATTGTGATCTTGAGAAGATTTTCCTCCTTCTACGGTGCAACTACAAGGTCAATAAACATTTGCGTTTGGTACAACATAAGGTACCTGGATTTCCAAACATTGTGAACTTGTGGATTTTCTCTTATCACAGAGCAAAAACTTAATCGTTAGTTCCTAAAATGAAATAGGCGGAAGCATTTTGATCCCAAATAGGCCCAAGCATTTCAACTCTTTCTCTGATACCATATGTAGAATACATCTCATACCTCAAAGCCACCATGGGTAAACAGGGGGTAAAGTATTGTTTCGTTGTTACTACAATATTAGTCAATCATGTCAATGGCAGATTTTACATGGCATTTCAACGAAGCATGTCCTATCAAATTCAAAAATGTCCAAACAACACACATTGTAAAACAATCATTTGACAATTTACATACATCCCCCTCTATACAAAATGACATCCAATTTGCATCTGATTTACTAGGATTTATATTGAGAGCATAAACCTAACATGCATGTAACACACCCATAATCAGCAAGAACAAAAATCTTATTCCTTCGACCTTTTTACGCCCTTGGAAATAGCTATTGTGAATGTTAATAAAAACACCTGATAATTCATTCATCAATCATCATGGACCAACTATGTTAAATTTGTAATCCCACCATCTTTAATCCTATACACAAGACTTGTTTATGATGATACATTTTCCTTAGTCTATGGAATATTCAAACCCTTGTAATTAAACCATTTTTACCATGAAATTGAGAAGGGGATTTCTGCTTTTCATGTATCTTTAACCTTTGTCTTCCATTTTTGAGACTCGACATATATAATGTAACCCAAGATAAAATCTGAGTTCCAATATAGAAGGAAGTGGGTTTCATAGTTCTATTAATGTGTAATTCATGCAATTCGTAGAGGACTTTAAATATCACTATCCATCGTGTTATTAACCGCACAATTTACCTTATAGTGATAGATCGAGATGCATAACCCAATGATCCTTTTAACATTCATAACTGTAGTGTATAAGATGATATCAAATGGAAAATCATGAGTAAATCAAACATCAATACAAACAACATTGCACGACGAAAAGTACAAAAACAAAAGAACCACCAATAAAACACCATATACGTGGTTCGCCCCTAACCCTGGGTTACGTCCACCAAACCAGTCAGATTTCTATTAAGTTCCTCAATCAAGGTTACAAAACTACAGGTCTGATATTGCATCGTTTCCACAATTATCTCTGATAGAGAGCAAGGCCAAATTACTAAATCCCGCATTAGGGATAATGCACTTAAACCCTGAGATGATGCCTCCATCACAAAGGTTCTCTTTTAACATAATCATATATGTTCAGAGAGTGCAGGTTATTATTTTTCCACACATGGATTGTAAATAAAATCAAGATATCACGATTAAGGTATTTGGAACCCCTTATAATCTAAAATCCGATGTCTTCGTAGGATTTAAGAAAAAGGTAAGCACTAAGTTAAAATTCAACATTTTAACAGCAACATTCGCACTACACGCTAGATCCAAATGTAGTCTAGGAAAATCGCATGAGACACGATAAGTGTTCAAAATCACGATAAGGCTAGGAGTTGAGGTCCAAAAGGAGCCTAGGGGGTATGCTAATTTTTATTATCACTTTAATTCCAAAATATTCGTATCTGACTTGCATAAAAATTGCAAGCAACAAGGTGGTTTTAGGTTGCCACCAAATTTGTGTTTACTTTTCCTGGAGATGGTGCCAAGTTTATGACTACCCTAGAAACGCTAACCCAGTAAAGGGAACTCTATTTCAGGGAAGGACCCAGAAACAACCCCCACCGGTATTCTCGACCCATTTGTAGCCCCAGGTCACATTTGGCATACATATATACATATAAGAATATTTCATGAAGGCATGAGTGTTCTTCTCTGTAAAAGCCTATAGGATTAAGATAAGAAGGACAAGGACACCCATGCGGCTGCTCGATCAATTCTTAACCTGAGATCACATTGAGCACCTTCACAATATGTTTCATGAACCCATGGGTAATTTGCAGTAAAAATATACATGAATAACTTGAGAAGGACAGAGACGACCATGAGGCTACTCGACCTCGATTTTACCCTGAAATAAAATTCAGCATATAAGCAATATGTTTGCAATAAAATATACCCAAATAACTTGAGAAGGATAGAGACGGCCATGAGGCTGCTCGACCTGGATTTTACCCTGAAATAACATTTAGTGCATATGCAATATCTTTTCAGTAAAAATATACATGAATAAAATAGGATACCTCCATATGTAGAGTTTCCCTCCTCTCCTAATCGCAGATCCTTATGCTCTCAAACATAAAGCTACTTCTCCTTTTCTAACTCGCAGAGCAATGTAGAGTAGCCTCTCCACTCTAAATCGTACAGCAATGTAGAGTTTTCCTCTCTTTTCTAAATTGCAGGGAAACGTAGGGATGCCTCTCTCTCACTCTTGAGGCGGGCACCCATGTGCAAATACAAAAGTTGGAGGCGCTACCTCCCTAATGGCACTTCCAGAGTTTTTTTTTCTAGCCTCCAAACAGTGGGACAGAAAAAATGAATTTGTGGAGCTACGACCTTTGGCTGCCCCTCCAGCATACCCCAGCTCTTTTCTTAATTCCTCTCGTGCTCCCTGTAATGTGCAGCTCTCTTGAATGTGTAGAACCATCATTAAAAACCCACGCTCTAAAATAACATAGCATTCCATCTAAACCGCCANAAAAGTCATCCTTTAATGAAATACTTATAGACATTCCCGAAAGGAAACTATTTTTTTATGATAACCAATTTGATTCATCTTATGATTTCTTTTCCCCTGCCCCCCACATTATTATGTAATAATGGTGATTTAACATCATGTTAAATCAAGTAAATAGGAACTTTAAATACATATTTATTTATAGAGTATCCTTTTAGGGAATGGGATTATGTTTCTTAAAATTCTAGGATAACTATTCTGCCTTGTTAATATGTTCATAATTCTCCCCCTTGCCCATAAGAAGATATTTTACTCGCTTTTCATCTTGTGTTTTTTGGGATGTTACACTCTTCCTGAAGGAACAACCCATCACTCCTCTTAACCCCATCTTCTTAGTTGGGTGAACTACTATCACCTTCTCTTTTACATATATGTAGATGCATATATATAACAACATTATAAGGCATCATGCCATCAAGGTAATAATTTCCCTATCATCGCATAGTATATATATAACTTTTCTTGACTCATTTATGTCGACTCTTTTAGAGTGTTGCACTCCCCCTATTGGACTTAAAACACATTAGGGTTAAATACTAAGCTAGTTTGTCTTAGTCATGATAAGCGTTTTTCCTTTGTGAAGTAGGAATCCCTTCTCTAAATGCTGCCATGATTAATGCAATATAGTTATGGCATCAATGTGGCTCCCAAACCATTTGGTTTTTTTTGTTTTTTCCGTTGTAGGTTTTGGTTAGCCGCAGGTAAAATGGTGTTATTGTATTCCATATTTTACTTAGGTAATATTAACTTATACAAACTGGATGGATCTATTTCTGGTGGGGCCTTGGCCTTGAACTCCTCACTAGAAACAAGTACAATCAAATATCCATAACTACAAAACATCTTGGGTATGGGAGGGACATTACAAGACATAAGACAATGACACAAGGGACCAACTAAACACCATCTAGAGCTAGAAGCAAACAACCATAGTATTATGTATCGTTTAGATTATGGAAATATTAGAGATAAGGTCTACCCCTATAAGGGATTCCTACTTCGCTAAAACATATCCCAACTAAGATAGTATAGCTTAGTACTTAATCCTATTATGATTAAGCCATGATGGAGGAAGCAAGAATCATTTTCTTTTACGCGACATAAAGGAGTTAAGAATTAAAGTTGAAATATTTAAAGAAAGGAGAAAAAACGACCTAAAGGATTAATTATCAAAGGACTATAGGTCATAGCCTCCTTAAAAATATATATATTCTCACCTTCAGTGTACCTTTTCTAATAATGGAGATACACCATCAAAATACACTAATACATGAAGACTTATATTATACTAAGTCATACATATGATTAATATATAAGTTTAATTGTATATGTATATACATATTAAATGGTGATAGGGAAATTCCTACGTAGGTAGGCATGATGAGTAGAACTACATTTACGTCATGCCACTATAGCATTCCCATTTGTGGTGTTGTTTATATAAGAGCAGAGGGTTGTAGTTAACCCAACCAAGATCATGAGGTGTAAGGCAAGCGATGGATTGTCCACCAGAAAGAGAATTGAATGCTTAGGAAAAATTAGAGAAATATAAAGATTTCCTTGGATGACCCAAGCCTTAGGTGTCATCCTAATTAGAAATAAGTTGTAATCAAGATGATCCCTTGGTTAGCGAGTACAAGACCCATATGACCCTCCTTCCAGTGTCTACTTTTATTCTTGCAAAGGGAAAATATGGTATCTCTTACTTTAATATAAGAAGGAAATAAGCACTTATGGATGAAAATTTTGTGTACAAAAGTTACTTCTATATTAATTATAAGGATCCTTTATCCTAAAAACATAGGAATAAACTTTTATAGATAAAGGGATATTGTCCTTGTGAAAAGTTATGGTATTTCCTGGGAAAATCTTTTCTTGAAGTGCACAACACTCATAAATAAATTAATGAAAGGAAATATTTTATGACGCATACAATAAAGAAAAAATATACTCGTTTGGCTCGACGCATGCCTCTAGTCAATTACCTTATGGCAATAATTTAGGGAGACTAGCCTTAGCAATTTTAGGGGCATAATTACTACCTTAATTGTGGGAACCTGGCATACACTAAGGGGGATCTGTTCTCCTTTGGATTTTTATAGCTTATGAAATTCCTTGATGAGGGGGAGTTGGGGATTTGGAGAGAAAGGCTATGCGCTTGAGAAAGATCTCTGCATTGAAGAAAGGATCTATACTTTTTCAAAGAGACCAATCTCTCTGTTTTTGTATTGTATTCATTACATTTGATCAAGAGGTAAACCAGGGGATTAACGCACTGGCATGATTGGACTCTTCATTTGATCTTCTCCTTGGAGAGGAGGAGAAGGATCCTCAAAATGTATGTTTGCTAGATGCATTACGGTATGCTTCTGCCCCTTTGGGTTTTTCTCTAGGAAATCATGGTGCATCACACTATCCACGTGTCTTGTTAGGAAAAGTTAGATCTGAAAACTTTTTTTTGGAATTTTGATTACATAGAAATCATCAATTTCCTCTGCCTCAATTATATGGATCTGACTCTACTGATAAAAATTATATCACCATACTTGTTATATCATATAGCATGATATGAAATTCAGACATACTCCTAAGGGTAAAATTCATCACCCTCTATGTGTGTTTAAGTTGGGAATTTGAATCTTAGGTCGTGTCTTAGATCTAAATCTTAGGCTTGGAACTCATACATGCATGCCCTAGATGCAAGTAGTCCTGTTCTGGACTGGATTTGATTTGGGTGTAGGTGTACCCCACCCTTGATAGTGTTTGGAGTTTTGCTTCCATTCAATATAACTTTTGATGCCCACCTAAATTTTTCGCTGACGACCTAGTGAATCTCAAATTCAAAATCGTAGGGAGAAACGTATTGGCGGAAGAGATCACTGTTGATGTTAACAATGGTTTCAATCTTGTATGCCATATCATATGCTAATTGATGGACTCATGAAACCTAACTTTAGAATATGTTGGAATTAAAACAAAGAAATTTGTCATACCTAGTAGCGAATTGATTTGAGAACGATAAACTGTGCGTGAGGTGGGATGGATGAAGGTACATCCTATAGGATATCCTCTTTGTTTTCTTTCCGGTACCTCATTGACCACAATTTTTTGCTAATCCATATCTATTTGGTTTCCATTGCCTTGGTTCAAATCATCTTAGATGAGATGTGAGATTTCTTCTACGATAATAGTAAGAAGAGATGTGAGATTTATTCTGTGAGAGTATTAAGAAGGGATGTGATATTTCTTCTACAAGAGTAGTAAGAAGAGATGTGAGATTTCTTCTGTGATAGTGTTAACCAAAAAATCCCCGACTTAGCTCTCAATTGCCTACACCACCCAAGGAAACCATCTCACAACCCCCATATCACTCCATCAAACCTTCCATTAGACCCCCACACCTCCAAAAGAGCCCAAGGATGAACAAAAGGGAAAAAAACCCCAAAAAAGAGCCTGAAATAGCCCCCTAGGAGCTAAATCCCTCAAAAAGGGGATAAAACCCTAAAATGGGGCTAAAACTCTAAAAGGGGCTAAAGTTAGGGTGGAAGGGGCTAAAGGCCCAAAAAAGGGGCTAAAGCCCTGACCAAGGGCTTCAAACGCTAAAACCCATTGGAAAAGCTATAAAAGGAGGGTGGCAGGTCACTCTCAAAACACTTCTCCCTTACCTATTGTTATGCTGCCTGTGGATGCTTTGAGACATTTTCCTCTCAAACCACCCACATTCCCTCTCCTCCACATCCGTTCCCATTTGAGCCATTTCTCCGCCAACCAAGAGAGAGGGGCTTCTAGGAGCTAGGGCATGGTGGCCCATTACCCACTAAGAGAAGGTATATTTGTTTTTTTGTGTTTGCTTCTTTGCTATTTAGATTGTTTTGACTTCTAACCATTGTTTCTTGCAGGTTTTATTTAACATTGTTTGCAGGTTTCTCCGTTGTAGCTTAGGTTTGTTTTGCAGGGTTTAAGGAGGTGGAACCCTAACTCATTTTTTGTAGAGGGGTTCACGAACCTTCCACTTCTTCTCTCTGCTCTTGCTTATGATTTAGTTTAGTTATGGTTTTCTGTCACTAGATTAGCTTAGGTTAGTTTATGGTTCTATTTACTTGCATTTCCATTTCATTTTCATGTTTTCTAATAGTAGGAACCTACCCTTGTACCCTCTAGGCATAATGGAGCCATTCCTGCTCCTGTAGTGAGGAGAAATACTCACTACATCATTAGCGACCATACCAGGTCGATCCTACAGGATCCTTGGGCCAAAATTTTATTTTTTCAAGTTTTTTCAGTTTTACCCTAGTTTTCAAAAAAATTCTTGTTAAATCTGTCTTAAATCCTATTTATTTCATGTTTTAGTTACTGTCAAAGCCTCTGCTTAGAAAAATTGAGTCAGATTGACCCCAGTACCAGTTTCTATCGGCTAGATATGACTCTCTCTCACCAAAAAACCTCATTCCGGAGCAAGGCACTCTTATCAGGGCAAAAAGTGAGACTGGGGTGCTCTTAATGAGAAAATAGGTGCAGCCAAGGTGCACTTAATCCCAATTTAAGCATGAATTCATCCCAAAAACTTAGGTTGCAGTTGTTTCTTCATTGTGTGTGACCCCCTCGCTCATTTCTAGAAAAATCTCGTCGCCCCCTCGCTAGATTTGGTCAAAAATGTGTGGCCTGTCACATAGAAGTTGAATTTAAGATTAATATATAGTAATTTTCAGTTTCAAAGGACTGTTAGTGTGGTCCAGCCATCTCTATCCACCACTGTAGGTCATTTTCAGTTTCACTTTGTATTTTCTGCAAATAATTTCACGAACAATGTGTAAATGTTAAATGAACCATTAAGGCTTAATAAAACGAACGAGTCTAACTAAAAATAACTTAAAAATAACCATCTTGGTTCCCCCTTCGTCCTCTACCCAGTCATTACCCGCTAGGGTATTTTTGGATACGACGAATGGCAAGCTCGTATAGATCTAGGTACTCCATGATATTTTTCCCAAACCACTAAAACCAAGTGACCTGGAAGGTAGAGGGGGTAGAGGAGGAGGGCTTCCCATGGCGCTAAGCATCCTCCCTGTTGACCAACCTAGCATCTGGGAGGTGACCTAAGGATATATGGATGGGATTAGTCCCACTGTGTTGGGAGCCCAGCACCTTCTCTTTGTTGAAGAATAATAGTGACTATGAGGTAGACATTTATTTAGGCCAATAATCCAGGGTTAATCACTGTACTTGTTTTCAAATTTTTGTTTATGCTTGCATACAAAACCATGATATGAAATCTACCATGAATTCATAAACCATATTGGAGAATCCAAATACAAGAACAAACAAGGAAACCAACAAACCATTCCAAATAATTAACCCAACTCAGTTCATGATGTTGAGTAAGCCTTAAAATTTTCCAAATTTACACTAAGTTCAATCAATTCTGCAGTCTTTTAGGACATAAGTCCTTGACTACTTTAACTATGGGAAGTACTTGGGCTTTACCGAGAAAATCATTGTGAGGAGTACCATAGGAACCCCAAAGTAGCTAGTCTCTAAGAAGAATTACCAAGCGAAACGGGCAACGACCCCTTCCGATTGAGTAGAAGCACTCATGAGGAACAAGCCAAGCATTGTTTTATGATAGTCTTGGTGGTTGAGAGACCACCTTTAGCCAATACGAAGCCATTGAAACCAGTTTCCAAATCTCATAGCCACCAGTTTCATACACAAAAGTGAACACAATTGATCCTCCACGATCTTCCCCAAGCCTAAGAGGCGAACCACCATCGTTTGGAACACTTGATTGGCACCGTCGAAGTCGCTCTCAGTGATATCCCACACCGTCAAAGGGCCACGAAACCTTTGATTCTTATTCAAACCCATATAAGTCTAAAGCAGACCTCCACACTGCACCATCAAGCCCCATGGCTAGTGCAAACTTGGATCCATTTTCTGGCCTAACCTTAGCAAGTGGACCCATGTGCACATCACAACCTATCACCCACAACTTGGCAAGTGGTCCCAGAATAGTCATGAAAAGTGTCATTAGCCAATTGCCACCACCCATAGTGACCAGCCAAGCTATCCCAGTCTTAACAAATGGGGGCAGTGGCCCCTCCACACACACTACCCCTCCGGCCACACTTGGGGGCAGTGCACCGTCCACCTACATTTCCCCTATTGTCATACATGGGGGAAATTCCCCCACCACCCATACCACCCCTCGTACAACGATTTGGGGCATTGGCCCATCCAGAATGGTGCCACCACAAGCACCCCCATCCATGCAGATGCATTATACACCTACAAACCCCACCCCCATTGCAGCCCCAACCACAACCACACCATCATCCACAACCACAACGCCAACAACAGCTGTAACATCACCCGCAGGAGCAACATTATGCGCAGTGGCAACCACAACCTCACCCCCACATGCAACCATCTAGGATTTATGTGGGATCATCTCCAGTCCATACAATTCCCTTCCTCTTTCCCCAACCTGGTGTCATGAGCAAGTCGGTCATGGCCACCTTAATCCTACCCAACTTTACGTTGGGGATCCCAGTGTGGTATCTCGATCCACTAGCTCAACCAACAATGCCCCAGGTTGTTTTAACGCTAGTGCAACCTATTACAGTTGAGCCTCACCCTCAACCTGGTCCGCATAAGCCAACCGCCACACCAACACCTGCACCACCCCAACCCAAAAGGGATAGGGGAAAGAACACCAAAGCCACCACAGAACCATGACAAGTCCCACCTTGTGCTGCCTACGAAGAATAGGGCCATCCAACTCAGAATTTTCCTAAAATCCCAGTGATCCATGCACATCTGGATACCATGGATACGAATGAAAACATCCCCGCTGTTTAACTCCCAACAACGCCAGTAGTCAGGAACAAGGCATTGAGGACAAACCATGCTTATGCGCATTGCATCTTGTATGGACATTACTCCCACCATTGCCAAGACCTACCCAAATTTTGAATGGCTCTTGCTGACCTCCGTCACCATTCCCTTGAGTCTAAAATCACCTTAATCGAAGAAGTTCACCCACCACTGCCTTCTTCAGACACCATGTCCATCTACATGATGTCCAGTTCTACCGACCTGCTCATCGCCTCCTCCACTGATGGTCCATCAGACCTGTCACTTCGTTGCTTCAACAACAATGAGGAGATACTTGAAGCTCTGACCGCCCTGGAATACCCATGGGACATCATGCACCATCGCTCATTCTTCCTCCTTGAAGAACTTGTGTTGCATTCTAACCAGTTTGCCATGGAGAACAAAGATTTCATCCATGGGAAGGTTGATTGGTTCAAGAATCCAATCCCAGCACTCGATGCCTTCGAAGAAGGGAACATGGTGAACATTTCACCAACCATTAAAATCAACATCTCAACCAACTCTGATATCATTGAAGAAATCATGTTGGGGGCATCTTGCTCCCCGGAAGAGGTCGATGCCTACACCGCTCTCTTCCAAGAATTCTGTGACATCTTTGCCTGGTCATACACTGAAATTCTCGGCTTAGATCCATCCGTCATGGAACACCACATTGACACATTTCCTAATGTGGCACCCATCTGCTAGAAGCAATGGCCCATCCATTCAACCAAAGTGGTTGCGATGAAAGCCGAGATAGAGAAGCTGCAGACAGTCAGCTTCATTTATCCTATTGCATACACAACTTGGGTTTCTAATCCTGTTCCCCTGAATAAAAAATAGGGTACCATTCATGTTTGCACAGAATTTCGTGACCTCAAAGGGGCATACATCCTCATTGACTCTGATGGACAACTCTTGGAGAACCCCCGCAATGGGATCTACCTCAAGAAATTTTATACTTAACATCACCAATGAGTCGCTTCATTTTATTTTCTTGTTTTTCAACATTTTTCAGCACAAATCAAAGGCATCATCATCAGCTGATAAGTCCAAAGTCACCCAGAATCAGTTCAAGACACCTCTCACATTTCCAACATGAAACTTCTATGTCTTTATAAGACCATCGTCTCATGTTTAATAAGTCAATTTCAAGACCATTTCCCACTAGTCACCTCAATTTACGAGCCATGACATGACGATGCAAATGTCTATGGACCTGTACTTGTATCACACCTCACAACAACAACTTATTCAATTTTTCGGGTTGCTTCCCATTAAGGACTGTAATTTTAGCTTTTATTTTGTATTTTTAACACATAGTTGTCTTTTCCATTCACCGCACTTTACACAGACCACTGGACCACTGTCCACAAAACAATTTATTTTTCTTGCTTGCATTTGGCATATAAGTGACTCCAGACTTGTACTCACATCGAACGTAGTCAAGTTCATCCACCACTACACGCATACATGCTCTCCTGACCTCTATTCGAGAGCCACCTCGATTTGCATGGCTCTGTCGCGATCTATCCCACATATGTATTGGTATGTTTGAGAGCCTTCTGCTCCATCCATACTACACAGATGACCTTTGGACCTTTGTCCATCATCCCGACATGGGGCATCGCCTATGCCATCGCAATCAATTGACCACATCGGAGTTTCGTTTAATCTCTTGTCTGAATCCTTAAAACAATGAAAAGGTCTCCAAGCGCAGCTACTTCCTTTCCCACTTGCTAAAGTATAGGAAAGGGTGTCTACATCATCTCATTTACCTCCTTTTGTGGACCATGTAGACCATCAATTGAAAAGGACCTCCTTTGGACACTCAATCCAAGACCGTACTCCTCTTCATAATTTTATGCTTTCTTGGGTAGAGGGGCCACACTTTACAAAAAATCCCACCACATGTTGTCGTTAAGCTCTGTTCTAGCCGTTTCATCAAGAAAATATCACCGAGCAAACTTGGTTTCGTTCATGCTCATAAAAGTATCTTAACAACCTTCCAGTTAGTATAGGTTTAACCTTTTCTGGCCTGATTGGACTACCAATGGTAAAGAAGTCTCACATCCCCCTCCAGGACGAGTGAGCTCTCCTATGTATACTTTTATCCTTTTTCGGACACAAGAGACTACCAACGAAAAAGAGCCCCCACTAGATTCTTCTTAGTGCTTTCAGAAAATAGTTTGGCAGCATCCCCACATTGGGTCACCTTCTTTCAGAGTACTCTGCAATGTGTCTTCCTTGGATCCCATCAGTACCAAAAGTGTCCACCACCTCTAAGTATTTCCCATCTGCAGCGACATTCCTGGTATTACAGCTATGATCCCATTCCCATGAGTCATTTTCATTTGCTACCTAGTTCACCCTGCTGTCATACTCTGAACAAAGGAAGTTTTATTCTTCCACTCCCCCCCTTCCCTTGTTCATTTTTTCCCTTCCCTCCCCTCCCCCCACCAATTCAGTGAGTCAATCCACAGATTGCTTCACACCTTTTGGTTTTCTCCCTCGCGCTCTTGGTCAAAGAAACATCATTTCCTTGACTAGGGGCAGGTCTCCCTATGTCAACTCCAACACACATAATCTATAGGATAGTCCTAGAGGTCCCTATACCTTGGTTTCATTAACATGATCGATGAGTTCCTTGGACCACTTCAGAGGAGTCCTTAGTGCCTCTCGAGATGGTTGTTTCTCATGTACTCGACTTCAACTCCATCATCACACTGTTGAGATTCATATAGGGTTTTTTCATTGGTGAGTCCACTTGAGGGAACTAAATAGGTTATGTCCACTGTGATTTTTGGGTTGTGTTGGAGACAATGTTCAGAAGCCCCAGCAGTGCTTTGATATACCTTTATGATTGATTAAGCATACTTGTACCATAGAGACTCTGACTCTCAATTAGTGAGTCCATACACCTATGTACGATTCCAGATCCAGAAAAACATCAATCATGAATATATAGCATTCGATGAGAATGCCATGGGTCCAATGTACCAGATGAGTATTGTATTCAGCCTCACATAGAGGCAACCAACATTGTAACATCAATTGTATATGATTGGCTCTTGTATTTTAGAACATAGATCAAATGATTCTTTTGACATTATCATGAGCACGGGAATGCCTACCTCATCCATATACATGTCACACATTTATTGTATCTCACCCATTGATGGGAACCAAATTAATACAAAAACCAAAATCCACCATGCCCTAACCCCGAAACCACCACATCTACGCATCAAATCTTATGATGTCCATCGACCATATGTTGAGCTCCTCCCATCACACATCAAGGGGCAATCTGTTAACCCCAAACCCCCCCACTTAACTCTCAATGGCCTACACCACCTAAGGACAATAGCTCACAACCCCCATATCACTCCATCAGACCTTCCATTAAACGCCCACACCTCCAAAAGAGCCCAAGGATGAAGAAAAGGGCTAAAAACCACAAAAAAGAGCCCAAAATAACCCCCTAGGAGCTAAAGCCCTGACCAAGGGCTTAAAACCCTAAAACCCCTTGGAAAATCTATAAAAGGAGGGTGGGGGGTCACTCTCAAAAAACTTCTCCCTTTCCTATTGTTATGCTTCCCATGGATGCTTTGAGACCTTTGCCTCTCAAACCACCCACATTCCCTCTCCTCCAAATCCATTCCCATTTGAGCCTTCGCTCCCCCAACCAAGAGAGAGAGGCTTCCAGGAGCTAGGGCATGGTGGCCTATTACCCACTAAGGGGTTCACAAAGCTTCCACTTCTTCTCTTTGCTCTTGCTTATGATTTAGTTTAGTTAGGGATTTCTGTCACTAGATTAGCTTAGGTTAGTTTACAGTTTTGTTTACTTCCATTTCCATTTCATTTTTCCTATTTTCCAATAGTAGGAACCTGCCCTTGTACCCGCTAGGAACAAGGGAGCCATTCCTGCTCCTGCGGTGAGGAGAAATCCTCACTACAGAGATTATTAAGAAGGGATGTGATATTCTTCTGCGAGAGTTTTATTGATTTCCCTTTTGATTATTTTTCATTTGATTCCCTTTTCATCCTTAAGGGGAATGAAGAGTATGGAAGAGAAATATTTGGAATGGGTCAGCCAGTGAACCTCAGAAAACACCTTCCGACAACATTTCCCACCCTTTAGAGTTTAGTTTCCATCGTAAACTTGAAACTAGGACTTGGACTTGCAAGCCATAGCTCTTCAAGTTCACAATGCTTAATACAATCCAAATATTATTGTAGTCGTCGTAATGAGATTAAGGAATCCCAAAAAAACTACAACACCGGTATTGCATCAAAGAAGATGGTGTGCACGCTGTGGGGATAGTTTTCTCTAATAAAGAATCTCAAAATAATACATGGATATTTGCATCAGGGAAGATGGTGCATGGGATGTAACGATAGTTTTTATAAACAGTTTAGAACGAAAAATAGGAACAAAGGTTTACAATGTATATCAAGAAAATAAATACTCACAAGGCTCTGAAGATTATAGAGTATAAATTTGAGTTTCCTACTTGTGTCTCTGGAGTTGTTGAGGACTAGGACTGTATAGAGGAATTTGTGAAATTTTTTATTATGCTTGATAAGTCGAATTCTGGACTCACTTGCTATAAATTAGGTTTTTCATCACACTATAAGTAACCAAATTATAAATACCTTTGGGCACTTAATAGTGAGAAGGATCATCCTGAGAATTTAATGTCTTGTGTAATTTTGTAAATGCCCATGTTGAACAGTACATCTTAGAGGGTCATGTTCTATACGTTAATACTATGTTACTGTTTCCTGAGAACTCTATTCTATTAAAGGTTTGAAGAAAGGATGGAAACAAGTTGCTGTAGGTTGTAATCATCTATTCGATAAATATTACATCCTTCTACTTGTGATAAGTATACTTAGCCAATTATGGTTTTGATCTCGATATGAGATTTTGTGGAAAGGATGTAGTATCAAAAATGCAGTTTTGTAACCTTTTTTGAAGAACTTAATAGAAATCCGAATGGTTTGGTGGACGTAACGTCGAGTTAGGGGTGAGCCACACATATGGTGTTTCTTTTATTTGTGGTATTTTTATTTCATGAATTTACTCAAGAAAATTTGATCCTTATATGTTTTAAATATTCATGTTCTTACTTGCACCTAATGTAGTAACTGTGAATCCTATTAGTTAAAATATAAAGTTATGGATTGATATAAATTTATGGGATGAGCAATATTAAAGTAAAAGTATGTTGTTATTATAAATAAATGATGGACACTATGTATAAGTTTCACATCAAGCATCCGTTTACTTCTGGTGTAGGGAACCTACAGACTTGATGCAGAATTGTGTTTATCTACAATGCCATGTAAACCATTGAGAAGAGATATATTTATGTAAAATTTAGAAATGCAGTGTATAGGTATCGCATTTTGGTGATTGATTTTAAATAGTTGAACTTTTAGCACTCATAAATACTAAATTAGAAGTAAAGGGTACTCTTGAAGACTTTTTATTTTTTCATATATTAGGGGTATGTTATGTACTTGGTAAAGGGTTTCGTGCTCTATCAAAAACTTGTTGTAAATCCTACTATTATTGTGGCTGGTTAAATCCATTTGGCATAGATAGTCATTGTAATTCTATTTGTAAACGCGGTACTATAAATTATTAACCTAAGTTTTTGTTTAAAAAAACAGTTTTTATATTAGGTTACCATTCAATTTTTTGTATAAATGAGAGTTAGAAAAGTAAAAGTATTCCCTTTAAATTGAATGGCTGGAATTTAATCTTTGGCTTATTCAGCTAATGGATAGATATTTAAGAGAATGATTTGTTCTGTATTTGAAGTTTATGGTTTCCTTATTTTAAACTATTTGCTAGATGTGGAATCTTGTTTTCTTCTTAACTATGTTCTGAATTTTAATAAGAAGGTTCATATGTAATGGTAGGGATTTTAGAAGAATAGTTTGCAAATATTAATAGTATTATCATAGTTACACTCCTTGTTACAACTAGGTTTACTAATTTCGTATTTTACATACTTATAATACAATAGGTATTATAATTTTCAACCATGTTCATCCTTTATCTGTGCCTCAAGAACTTGCTATGCTGGATGTGTTAAAGAAACATTTTGAGGTTTTCCTGAGCATTATTTTCCATAGCGTAAATAGAGTAACATTGGTTATAGTTTAGGTTTTACAATTATAAAATTATGATTTCTTTCTTTATTTACTAAGTATAAATAATTACATTGTATTCAATATTTGTTAAAGTACTTATACTTCAAACATATCAATATTTGTGTGACCTAAGATTACAGTCATAGGCTCTCTCTAATATTCCTAGAGGTATTTATACAAATGAAATAGTTCTAGAAAAAGGATTATTATGATTCCTAGATAAAATAACAATGAAATATTCCAATGTTTACACAGTTTCAAATCATCTTACAAATGTATAATCATTCTTGTTTTCTTGTAAACAACCCTTCGGTACTAGAGTACTTCATCGTAACATGAGTGGAAAAATATAGAAAGGAATTTTTTACTCATCATTCAATCATTTCTAATTTGAGGTTCATTTAGTCATATAGTCATAGACAAGTATGCTTTCCTCAGTAAATGCAGACTTAATAATTTCACTAGTAGATTCATAGTATCTAAGCGTTATTAGAAAATCTAAAATGATTGATTCATTTCAGTAATTTTTCTTAAACATAAATAAATAAGATAACACAATGGAACCTCGTAATTTTTAGAAGAGACAAACATCCCAAGGATCGCATTCCAACAAACCTTTTCTTGAAGATAGCTCAAATGCTTGTCTTATGACCCCCAATCCTGACCATTGATCCACTAAGATGAAAGAAATGTGTGAAGAAATGGGATTAAATTTCCTTGCAACTCGACAAAAGTACTTAACAATAGTACTTATGTCATGAGCAGTAAAGAACTCAGCTAACAAGCTACACTAGTTCTGAAAAATAGTCTTCACCACTCAATCCACTTATGCATTTCCCTCATTGAATATCTTGTGCACCTTTCTCAACTTCATATTTTTTCACAAGTTAATGATTGAATAGCCTCATACTAAATTAGATGGATAGATGTATGCATTCCTAGGTATTTTTGGTTAGTTTTTCAATTAATGAGTGACCTACTCTGTTCCACTATCTTGGTGAACATGACCAGAAAATTAGGGAATTCCCCCCCTACAACATCTAGAAGTGGTTGAGGATTCTTCCATGTGTCAGTTTAATCTCACCCCAGTCTGTTCCTCCTAGTGGGTCAGTGGATACTCATTCAACAACCTCCGTAGGCTATTTTTCTCATCTTTTATTTATTAACTAATATAATATTCAACATAATTAATTACAGTCGTCCTTGACCCCACATGGTCAATAGTCATAAACTTTACATAAAATGTTATTGAAATTGGGGTGCATGACATACACCCCCTCTTAGGTCCAACTTTGTCCTCAATGTTACTTTATTGATCATCCTCTCTGCTTCCATGGAACATAATTGGATTTGATGCCCGCATATGACTCTCAAATTCTTAGGTCGCTTCTTCTGGACTAACGTTCTTCCATTCCACCTTCACCTGCCCAATGATGCAATTTCAAATAAATATCTCACTCTTGCCAAGGATACAGTCTGGTTTCACTAGAATAGATCCTTCAGGATCCACATGCACATAATTCCAATTTATCACATGAGTAGCATCATGTACATAATACTTAAAAAAAATATGAAAAACAATATGAACTTTAAGATTCAATGGTAAGGCCAATTGGTATGCCACTGGTCCAACTCTAGACAATATTTCAAGAGGACCATAGTACCAGGGTGCTAGATTAGGTTTGACCTTAATGAAAACATGTTCACCCACCTAGAACTCTTTTTGAGTTCTTTTAAGATCCTCTAAGCTCTTTTGTCTGACCTGTGCAACCTTTAAATTACCTTGTACCTGATTCATAGTTAATTCAATTTCTTTTAATAACTCAGGTCCTAATATTAGTCTATCAATGGGGTTAATTCTTGAGATGGGAGTATTCATTTTCTACCATACAAAATTTCGAATGGGCTGAATTTTGATGAAGCATGGTAATGGTTGTTGTATGCAAACTCAACCCAGTGTAAGTAGTCCTCCCATTTACTTGGTTGTTGTCTAACGTACATCCTTAACATATATTCCAATATTTCAGTTACCCTTTCTTTATTCCCAAATGTTTGTGGATGAAAAGATTTAAAGAAATTTCAGTATATAAGCCTTTCAATAAAGATTTCCAGAAGTTTCCCATGAATTTAGAGTCCCTGTAAAAAATGATAACTCTTGGAATTCCATGAAAACGAAAAATTTGGTTCATAAATATTTTATCAATATTAGAATCGTTATGAGTGGTCTTTACTGGTATAAAATGGGTTTCCTTACTGAGTTTGTCAACAACTACCATTATAGAATCATTCTGGTTCTGATTTTTAGGCAAACCTGTAATGATATCAATGCTCGTTATTTCCCATTTCTAGCTAGGAATTGGTAACGGATGTAATAAACCGGATGGATGATGATGTTCAGTATTAACCAGCTAGCATTCAAAAAATCTAGCAATATATTCTTCCAACTCATTCTTCATATTTAGCTAGAAGTAATCTTTCTGTAACATAGTCATGGTCTTTTGATAGCGAGGGTGTCTAGAATAAGGACTCTTATGTATTTCATGTTCAAAATTAACAATTTAACTTTACGTATGTTAGGTATATACAACCTATTTTTATAAAGTATTAACCCTTTTTAATTTAGACAGTAATGTGTATTTAAACTTTCAATTACATTTTCTACTACTTTATCTTGCAATTTAGGGTAATTTTCATCCAATTTTACTCCTTCTTGGAGCTGGTCTTCTCAATCTATTTTGTAAGTACTGATCGCTACGATAAAGTTTAATCTTACATTTATGCTCAAGGTATCAACTACCTTGTTCTCCTTTCCATTTATATGTTGAATCTCGAAATCATACTTGCTGAGGAAAGCTAGCCACCTAGATTTCCTTGTGTTTAAATTTGGTTGATCCAACAGATACTTTAAACCCTTATTATCTAAAATTAAATTATATTTTCTCTCAATAAAGTGATGGTGCCACATATTTAATGCATGTATCATGGTATCCAATTCTAGATCGTAAGTAGCATAATATTTCTCACAAATTTTAAGTTTCCTAGACTCATACACTATTACATGTCCTTCTTGAATTAAGACCCCACCAAGGCCATCAGTGCATATAATAAAGTCCTTGTTAGGATCCACAATTATTAAAATCAATGCAGTAGTTAATAATTCTTTTATTTTCTTACAAATATCTTCACATCTTTGATCCCATACGAATTTATTCCCTTTCTTCTGTAGAGAAGTTATGGGATTCACGATCCTTGGAACTCCCTCAATGAATCTTTGATAGTACCCGGTGATCTCCATGAATGACCGTACATCATTCACATCCTTTGGGATTGGCCATTTGTTAATTGATTTAATCCTATCTAGGTCAATCAAGATCCCATCCTAATTATTAATGAATGTGTTGTCCGCCGATTGCACACCAGTAGCACAAATCTTCTGAAAGATGTCTCCTCACTTGGGAAAGTGGGAGAGGTGTGACCTTGGGGGAAAGCACAGAGCTAGGTACTGTCACCTACTCCTAGCTCCTTCGTTTAGGCTAAATCCTAACGAAGCCAAGGGGGGTAGTCCCTACAAAAGAGTTTCTATGGATCTTAAGTTGTTAAAGTGTTTTGATTAGTTGCGGATGCGGATGGGTTTTGTTTAGGAGTTACTATTGTTTGAAATGTTTGTTTATTATGAATATGACACTAAATCAAAAGCAATCCACATTGCTAACAAGAGATTACAAAGATAAGCAAAAATTCCTGACTTTTAATAGTGCATTCGGAGAAATAAATTATGATAAACCATAGACCATTGATCAAATAATATAATTATGCAAATTAGAAAGGACCGGTGCCTTATGGAGTCAATGAAGCAGAAATGCACCAGAGAATTAAACACAAGTCTAGAAATCAAGCTAGTGAATGTTAGGTGATGCAAGTGCTCTTGGTAGGTTTTAAGGTTTTTATGTGTTCTTGATTAAGGTGTCAATGAAGGTTTATCAAAGCCGAGAGACTCTTCTAAGTTCCCTCCATTAAATACATGTCGGGCCCACCCAATATCCCAGGTTGGTATCGCAAGGATTGACCAGCTAGCCGAGAATCTAAGACAGTGGGAGGTTTTAGCGCCTCTACTAGGAAGCACTTTGGAAGAATCCCTACAACGCCGGTGTGTTTGTTACGGGGTGTTAAGTATCATTAGGTTACTCTTGCAGGGTTTAAAGATCCAGTGCCGTTTCTGGGTACTCTGATCTGAGATCGGTCAGAGCATACTCCGGTAAGGAGGGAAGGAGTTAATTAATTAAAGGGGTGTGTGCATTGAAGGTTTTATTAAGTTAATTAATTAGACTCTTTGATAGAGAGATCTCTTTACCTTATCTTATGACAAAGGTTCAAGATACTTAATTAATCTAAACGCCTAATGCAAGGATGTGCAAAACTAATGATGCTCTTCGATAGAGAGTGCTCTTGACTTGTGTTACTGCAAGTTCAAGAGTGTTACTTAGTTTGTTAAGCTATAATGAAGGAAATAAAAAAATAACAATCTAACTACACAAGAGTCTCTTTCAGGCTTTTTAGGGCCCTAATCAGGAAAGCAAGGGGGTAAGTATACAAAAAAAAAAACGGAAATTGTACAAGCTCAAATAAATAATCAAACCAAATATTTTTCTTCATTTTTCATGTATGATAAACTAATTAGCAAATAAACTATCAAGTTAAGAAGGAAAACTTCTAAAGATTATAAATTACTCTATCCTACTTTCAGCAAAACATGAATCAAAGCATGAAAATGGGAGATGATACAAGCTTCCCCCAAATGGGGGAAGAGTAGTGTGGGAGCCGTAATCCCACTTTCTTTTTATTAATTTTGTTACAATGCTTTCCTTTTTGCTGCTCTTTTTGCTTCCTTTTCTTTGATTCTGAAAGGTCTTTGGAGCAATTTGTAGAAGGGGAAAAGAAGAAGAGGGAATTTATATTTTTTTAGGGCTTGCTTCTTCAAAATTTTGCCATCATTTCTGCTCTACCTATTACGAAAGTAAAAAATCATCAAGCATGTATTGTTAGAATATGGTAGGAAAGAAAATGCACAAAAAAAATTTTGAAAACAAAAATTTTGAAAACAAAAATTTATACTTAGATTTTTCTCTTTGGATTTTATGTGCAAAGCATAAAAATTTTTCCTTGATGTAAAAATGTAAAGTAGATCTAGCAAAGGCCCTAAAAACAGATCTGAAATAATAGAGATTTGAAGCTTAGATCTATTTTATGAGCAAGTACAAAATTTAAGGAAGAAAGGTAAAGAAGTAGGTTTTCTTGTGGATGGAACACAAGAAATGGAGGAAGACTCCAACTTTCTTTTGAATGAGAAGAGATATATCTTGTAGGCCTTGCAATTACAATATGTTAAATGGTAGGTTGCTTGAAGCTTAGGCTGGATGTAGCTGAACTCGCACCCTTCTTCAACCTGTGACCTGCTAATACCAAAACTCAGATACAAGTGAGATCATATATATGATAAATAAGAAAAGGAAACTCAATTGAGATCAATACTACGTATAACTAACTACTCATATTCATCACGATTATAACCTACCTTGCATAAATAACTAAATTGAAACTACAAACAACTAATCTACTGTGCCAATAATGGCCCTCTTAAGCTTAACATATAACTAGATCTCATTCAAGTAAAAAAAAAGAGTAAAGGATGTAGGGATATTATCACCTCAACCATAGAACATTCACCATATGCAAAAAGAGATCGACCTCCAAAGTCGAAAATCTTATTAATCAAATGTAAGCAAAGCTTATTACAATTTTGCTAGAGTAACTTCAACACAAAAGTTCCATGCAAATAGAGCTGAAAGAGCCTCTTTTTAACAAATGAGAGAGTGCTAAAAACCAAAAACAAAAAGCACAACCCTAACCAGCTTAGCCACCTAACAAAGAGCCCATACCTAAACCGAAGAACTAGGAGTGAGGGGAGGCCTCCACCTAGGCAAGGCATCCCCACTCTAAACCTGTGCATTGAAAACAAGCCAAGGATGAGGCCACATGTGTGAGTCTGGATGTAGGTAAGCTTATCCTTTAGGTCTTCCATGAGCTTGACCTAGGTTTGGGAAGCCCACTGATGGTGTAAGCTTCAGAGTTCACCTTGATCAAATCACTAGACCAATGAGAGCTCTCCATCTCATCTTTAGTTGGAGATGACATGTCTAATAACCAATAATAAATTAACTGCTCTCTTAATGATGATTGAAGCTGAGTTATGATAACTCCAATCATCATAAGTGTTCCATGAGATGTCATTTAGCCTTTTATTTTATTGAATTTGGATTAATTTGGAGAGTTTTAGTTATCTCCAAAATAATCAATTTTTTTAATAAAAATCATTTTTTAATAATTTTTTTTTTTTTTACAAAAAATCATTTCTTTACTCAAAAATGAGTTTTTTGAGTAAAAAGGAGGCATTATGTGTCTGATTGCTGATCTTAAAGTTGGCTCTGATTGGCTGGCTGATCAAGAATGGTTTTTGGCTTAAGGTTAGAGCCTTCAATCACTGAATTCTGAGTCCGGATCACGAACAGGTTTTTTCCATTTAATTTACGGAAAAATTAACCCAAAAAACTTAGGAAAAGTAATTAAAAATTTTAAAATAATAAAAAATAATTTTTCACTGTTCAAAAAAAGAATTTCTTGAATTTTTTTTGTGTCCAAATGATTTAGGACATGACCATGATCTATATAAATAATGTCTAGTCTGCTTATAACACTCAGTTGGGCTCTAATAATGCCCCAAGGCCCAGAATTCAACATCGAGCATTCCATCTTTGGAGGAAGCAGGAGAAAGCCTCGTCAATTATACTTGACTGAAGGAAAAGCATAATTGTCAAGGGAAAAAAAACTCCCTGGAATACCGTATTTGCGATTCTACGTCTTAGGAGACTGAACCACTCAAAAATATCCTACTAGCACATTTTATTACAAACCCCGCGGGGCCATGGTCAAAATTATTCAAATATAAAAGTGACTAGCCAATATTGGCTAGACCAGCAGACGGATCAACTAATACACTGAAATCAGACTTTGAACAAGTCTGTCAACTGACGGCTCCTCAGGTAACCCAACTATGGTACATAAAAGTTGGTAACAGAATGCTTTAACTAACCACCTATGGAGTGATTGCGGGCATGGGAAATTGTGGCCATGATGAGTACTAAAGCTCTAGGACTATAATGAGTTAAATATATATATATATATGATAAATATCTCATGCGCATAAAGTTGTCACCATGAGCAAGTGGTGATGAAGGTAGTGGATGAAAGCTTCCTTTTCCCCCCTAGCCAACTAGGGACCATTATGCATTCTGGGGATGCCTAGATGTAAGACGTTTGGTTAAGACTCATTCTGCACACATTAAGAGGACTGTCACAAGAGTGGGGGCTCTATGAATAAAATAACCTCTAGGTGTTGTGGTGGTGTGCAAGAACGAAAGTACCTCAGCTTGGTAAAGCGCCCAGAATAGCACAAGAAGGAGATACGAGGGTATCTCCCTTTTGTTTGGTAGGTTGGATCAGTAAGCGCCCAAAATAGAACAAGAAGGAGATACGGCTAAGGAAGGGTATTGTCATTGTGTTGGGTGGATTGGATTGGTAGTTGGAGTATTGTTAGCACTTGGAGTGCTGGGATGGAGGACATCGAGAGAAAAGAAATGATTCCTCAGATCAAGGATGACATAAACGTCCAAACGTTGGAGATAAAACCAATGGTAAAAGGATAGTAATGATGTTTTATTGATAAATAAATTGCATTAATAAAATGATTGGGTATTATGGCACCAATGAACACTAGAAAATTGTAGATTGTTACAATGCAAAAGAATCTGTGGCTTATGTTTAAGTCGAATTATAATTTTGCACGTGACGGACTGAAAAGAATTGCGCTAGACCCAAACTTGTTGCAGAAAAACTACAGGTTTTGGACGATAGTGACTGGATAAGACATAAAAATATCGCAAGGGATCAGGATGAAGAGGACAAGGACAATAAACGATGAAAACATGGAAGCAGGAAATTGATTGAAAATAGGAACACCGAGGACGGTGTTATTTTTAAGGGGGAGAGGATGTAACGTCCACCTCGCAAGAACCCTAGAAATTTTTTAAATTATAATGTTATTGTATTCATCTCCTAGTGAGGAGCTCAAGGACATGACCCCACTAGAAATGAGACCTATATGTATATTAATTGCCTAAGCAGTAAACTTAGGAGACAGACGACCTAGAGGCACC
>LPNX010922732.1:96582-110363 GCA_001517045.1 Pseudotsuga menziesii | reverse complement strand
ATATATATATGAAAGGAGTTTCATATAGAGGAACTTTATAGGAGTGAAAGGCTTCATATAATAAAGGAAAAATAAAATCTACACTACAAAATACTTGAGTAAAAGGAATTTCTTAAACACAAGTTATTTTATTTACTGATATGACATTATTTATGATGGGTAATATGTTTATATTTGACAGTCTTATGGTAAAATTTAAATACTATAAGTACAATGGTCTAAAGAAGACATTCTATGAAGGGACTAACTACCAAAACGAAAAGTGGCTCCCTCAACGTAAAATATAATATGTGTGTGTGTGTGTGTGTGTGTGTGTGTGTATGCTGAATGGTTGAATGGACTCATGTTCATGAGAGATGACACTATCGGCATGATTTAAAACCCTTAACCTACCTGAACATTTTGTAAAGGTTCGCCCCTGTGGGACTGATGTTGAAATATTGTAACTTCGAAGAATATTCTATATGTATATTTTGTGGTCCCCAATGGTCCTATTGAGAGAACCACTTGTATTATCTTCTACCCTGATGCTTCTAATTGGAAGAACTAATAAGATTCATGAGGTTGTCCCCTCTAATTGTAAAGGTGGGTCATTAGCACCCAAGTGTGGTTACTTGAGCCTACATGCGTAACTCGAGCCTATCTGTCGAATGAGTTAGTTAAAGTGAACAGATGAATATAAATAGAGGTGTCATGCTTCTCATTTGACACACACACTCTCACTTGTATAGCGCATTAGTGGAGAAGAGAAGTAGATGGAGAAGGAGGAGGATCAGGCTTTGATCTCCTTGCTAGTTTTATCTTTTATCTTTTTGGGGCATCTATATTGAGGAAGATTTTGCTAGGTTTTTTCCTTTAGGGTTTTCCTAGGATAAATCTTTGTGTTCCTTTTGTATGGTTGTGCTTGTCTATCTTTCAGCGATCCTATTTATATGCTTTTGTTATGAAAATGAAATGAAATACTAATGTCTTAGCTAAGCATATGAAAAGTTAACATGGTATTAGAGCCACCCTAAAAAGAAGACATTGTGCAGCTATAGAATCTAGGGATTCTTACTTTTTGGTCCTTTCTCCACAATTGATCAGCAAAATAAGGCTAGGCTGACTCTCCATTGAAGGGTTCATCTTTCTGTCGAAACGGAATTCAATTCCGTGCATTTTCAGTTTTCGGTGTGGGAAATTAGGGCTTCTTGCATAAGAACATTTTCTGAGTGAGCCTAGCATAGCATTTCTCTCCTCATCAAAATCGAAGTTTAGAGACCTGGATCAAGATTTTTGGTTGGGTGAAACTCGAGGAAAGTCAAACCCTAGTTTGACCCAGAGCTAGAAAAACCCTAAATACTAAAAATACTATGTTTTGGTATATTCACTATATCCCAAGTTTGGAGAAGGATAAGGAGCTGAAAATTGCAGAGACCGAAGATACAATCCTAATGAATGTTGTGTCCAAAATGCAGCCTTCAATTAGCTATATTCTAGGATATCTGATCCCTCCAAGTTAGGCTTCCAGCCTCTTCCAGAATTCATCCCTAAACATGACACCTATGGAAAATTACTATAGCTTGGGATAAAGAGGTCCAAATGGAATTCCTAAAGATGTTCCAGAAATATCAATTTAATTTCTGTGGTACGAATTTTAGAGCCTGAAGATGAACCAGTTACACGTGGCATGTCGTACAACTTCACTATTCTGAACAGTCCTATAACAAGTCACCTTGGGAAAATGATCATAAATCCAAATTGGTGAAACCAATTCTTATGAAACATATGTTTTTATATCAGGAACATGTGATATTACATCAGTGCAAAATTTCAGACACAGAGGAGCAGTAATTTTGGAGAGATCATAGAAATAGTAACAGGAATTTCTGTAGAAGAAATTGGAAAACTAGGGCTTCCTGTTCCAAGAGCTTCCCTCCACTGTATTCAGAAAATAAGTACATTGGACAAATCTATTTGAATAGATCTATATTTCTATCCAATCATATCTAAAATATTCCAAGTTTTGAAAATTAGGTTTTCTCTGACAAACCCTAGATGAGCCAGCTCCAGAAGCAAGATGGACACCTCAAATCGGTAAGATATAATCTTTTGCTAGTTGCATTTGAGGTTCTCATTTCAAAGTGATCTATCACATCAGCTTGATGATAAGCTTGGTGAAGTTGAAAACTTCCAAGCATGGAAGTATTTGATCTCTCTGAAGAAAATGAATTGGAAACCTACATGAGTATAGAGGTTCCAGTTCTAGAGGTAGATGAGCCTCAAAGCCTTACACAAGAAGAACTTGATCAAGGCCAAGAACATCATTGTTGATTCAATCACAGATCAACTTTTACCACAAGTGTATTCCCTAAAGACACCGAAGATGTTTGATTCCTTGACCAAGCTATTTGAAGATAAGAACATAATTCAAAAGATGATAGTTAAAAAATGTGAATATCCAGAATTCATAACATCTTGAAGCGGTATAAGAAGAAGCAAAGAATGTAGAAGTGGTGATAGCCACCTTGAATGGCCTCCCATGATCATGGGATTCATTCATGCAAAGAATGCATGCCAGAAGGAAGTGATTACTTTCAGCTCGACTCATAAGAAGAGAAGAAGAAGATGAAGATCAAGCTCTCACAATTCAAAGAATATCCCTCATGCGATGAGGAATATGAAGAAATCAATTCTTGAAGAACTTGTTATTCATCTTATCATTTGGATAAGAAATGATGATTTAATGAATGGAGAAGATGATAAAGCAAAATGATCAAGATGGATTCTACCCATTAAACAAATAAAAGATAAGTACTCAATTGTCATTTCATGATATTGTTTTGTTATACATTTGATTATATTCAGTTGATGTGTTATGCATGATAGATTGTTTGCATTAATGACTGTATACTACTAATATGCATGTGATGGGTAAGTAGCTCATGGTGCTATACAACTCTCCATTGCTACTTATTTAGAATGAAGCCTCCTTACTAACATATTGGATTAGTGCACAATCTCAATAATGTCATGATAGAAATGGAAGGCATCTAGAAAGTTTCTATGAGATATGGATGAATGTTGTATTGCCTAAATAGTTACATGATGCATAAGAATTTGTCGTTATGCATATGTTTTATGAAATAGTTCTAACCATGAAAATGGTGCATTTGAATTGTAGGAAAGGTCCTCTACAACCTCCTAAAAGAAGGATGAGACTTGTTTCGAAGAACAAGTGATGACAATTCAATAAACATGAATCTGAAGCTCCCAGGGTCAGAGACACCATGATGAAAGAAAGAGCTTCAAAGAGAAGTAGATCCATCTCTAAGGATGAAGACCACCATGGGTATGAGAGATAACTCAAATTGAAGAAAAAGAATGCTATGGAAGAAGCTATTATCAAAGAATAACAGTTGATCATGGGGAATGACGTATATGATATGATTTCTAGACATAAAGGGAAGTATGTAGTATCTTCCATATGGATCTACAAGAATGAGTGTACAAAGCAAGGATCATGATTTGACTCAGAAAGAATAGACTATGACATGACATACTCTATTGACCAGTGTATATCAAGCATAGAATCACCTATACAGAATGAAGAAGGAAGATAATACTCCACTTTAGGGGGACTGACTACAGAAGATATCTGAGTTCGACACGGTATGACATGATGGGCAGCTTCCTGATGGATCGAGACTTTACTAAGAGTAAAGTGGGTTCCAACCTTCAAAGTTGAATGCAGAAGACTAGGATATGTTGATGATCTAAAAAGACGAACTCATGGAAGATGTTATGATGAAATAATACTAGAATGATGTTTGGGATATAGTACTCAAAACAGAAAGCAAGAATGTGGTATCTTACAAATGGATTTGCAAGATAAAATATCTTGCTGATAGAAGTAAGGAAAGACTTGTGTCTAGAGGTTTCTATAAGAAAGAGGAAATTAATTCTGAAGAGACACTTACTCCAGAAAGCAAGGTACACTTCCTTCAGAACTATGATGGTAGTTGCTTCCATGATGAAGTAAAGAAAATCCTTAATGGTATGATTGGGGAAGTGTTTTAGATCGAATAGTCACAAGGATTTGAAGTTGAAGACATATGGACTCATATATGTAAGTTGAAGAAGGCCCTCTATGGCATGAAGCAAGCTCCTAGAGCTTGGTATGGAAGGATAGACAATTTCCTGTCAATTATGGGCTTTACCAAGAGTAAAGTTGATTCTAACCTTTATCTCAAGGTTGTATAAGATAAACCTGTCATCTTGTTATTATATGTGGATGACTTATTCTTGATAGGGAAGGAGAAACAGATCATGGAAAGAAAGGAGAAAGTAGCAGAAGAATTTGAGATGAAAGACCTTGGGTTAATGCATTATTTCCTAGGTCTGGAAGTATGGCAAAGTTCAGAAGAAATATTTCTCAACTAGGGAAATTATACGGTAGAGATATTGAAGAGATTCAATATGTTGGAATGCAAAGCCATGGCCACACCCATGGACTCCAACCTGAAACTGTTAGCTGATAACTCATTAGAGTTAGTGGATGCGACTCATTACAGACAGATCATTGGGTCATTGATGTACTTAACAAATACCAGACCAGACATTTGTTTTTCTGTCAACACCTTAAGTCAATATATTGTTCAACCAAGACGGGTTCACCTAGTAGCTGCAAAACATGTGATGAGATATCTAAAAGGGACTATAGACCTTGGTCTATACTATGATGTTAGCCATGAGTATAGATTGTATGGCTACATAGATGCAGATTGGGCTGGAAGTATCTCAGATAGGAGAAGCACATCAGGTAGATGCTTTTGTTTGGGGTTTGCTATGAGTTCATGTTTTAGCAGGAAACAATCCAATATTTCTCTTAGCACGACCAACACAGAATACATAGCATATTGCTCTGCTAAGTTGTGAAGTCATATGGCTTTGGAAGCTGATATCAGGTCTCTTTGATTTAAAGATGGATACTACAATGATTCTATGTGATAACTATAGCTGTGATGACAGAGAACCCTGTGTTCCATTGTAACACATAGAAATCCGGTATTTCTACATACGAGATAAGATGCAGATGTTTTAGTATTCCCATACCGAAGATATATATGATGTTTTAGTATTTACATACTGTAGATGCAGATGATGGTGATTCCATATTTCTATACTGAATATAGAGATGATGATGCTTTCAGTATTTCTATACTGAAGATATAGATGATGATGCTCTTAGTATTCACATACTAAAGATACAGATGGTGATAGTTCAGTATTCACATACTGAAGATGTAGATGAAGATGGTTTAGATGATGATGCGGTGACAAAGCCTCTGTCTTGGGTAAAGTTCAAACACTTTCGAGATAGGCTTGGTGTGGTTCAGAAATACCTTCCCCGAAAGGGGGAGTAGTGATGCTACAGTGGGATTGTATCATTCTTGGGAACTTTCTCTAAATATATCCAAAGACCTTGGTCTTCGAGAATGAAGAGGGATTGTATCATCCTGGGACATATGTCCAGAAGAGATCTAGAAACTTCGATCTTTGAGAATGAAGAGGGATTGTATCATCTCGGGACATATGTCCAGAAGTGATCTGGTGACCTCGGTCATCGAGAATGTAGCAGGATTGTATCATCCTTGAAATTCAGTTCAGAACGGATCCGATGAACTTCAGTCATCGAGAAGGTGGCAGGATTGTATCATCCTTGGACTTCGTTTCAGAACAGATCCGGTGAACTTCGATCACCGAGAAGGTGGCAGGATTGTATCATCCTTGGACTTTGGTTCAGAAAGGATCTGGTGAACTTTGGTCATTGAGAAGGTGGTAGGATTGTATCATCCTTGAACTTCTGCTCAGAACAAATACAGTGACTTCGTTACTTGGGAACGTGTGTTGATCCCATAATTCCAATAGGAAGGATTGTCTGAGTTCCAGAATTGTGTTGATCCCGTAATTCCGAAAGGAAGGATCGTTAGTAACTCCGGAAAGACCTAAATCCTGTAATTCCGAAAAGAAGGATCATTGACTTGATCCTGTAATTCCAATAGGAAGGCTTGTCTGAGTTCCACAAATGTGTTCATCCCATATTCCAAAAGGAACGATCTTTAGTAACTCCGTAAAGACCTAGATCTCGTAATTCCAAAATGGAGGATCATTGGTACCTCCGTAAAGAATTGATCCCGTAATTCCAACAAGAAGGATTGTCTGAGTTCGAAAGATGTGTTGATCCTGTAATTCCAATAGGAAGGATTGTCTGAGTTCCACAAATGTGTTGATCCTGTAATTCCGAAAGGAAGGATCGTTAGTAACTCCGTAAAGACCTAAATCCCGTAATTCCGAAAGGAAGGATCGTTAGTATCTGCATAAAGAATTGATCCCATAATTCCAAAAGGAATGATCATCTAAGCTCCACATATGTGCTGATCCCGTAACTCTGTAAAGACCTAAATCCCGTAATTCTGACAAGAAGGATCGTCTGAGTACCACAGACATGTTGATCCTGTAATTCCGAAAGGAAGGATCATGTTGATGTTTTGATGATGATGATGTTGATGTTTTGATGATGTTGATGTGTTGATAATAATGATGTTTTCATGATGATGATGTTGTTTCTGATTGAGACACCAAAGTGTTGAAGAAGACGTTGCTGATCGAAAGGTCAAAGTGTTGAACATGTTGCTGATGTTGATTACAGAAGTTGCTGTCATCGAATATTGAAGACGAAGACTATATGATGTTGAAAATATTCCAATGATTTATAGATGTGTTACCCTAATGATTATTATGATGTCCCCTATCTCTCTCCTACTATTGTTTTTGTTGATGTTGTTGTAGAATACCCTTCTCGTGAAGGTGGAGTGTTGAAATATTGTAACTTCGAATAATATTCTATATGTATATTTTGTGGTCCCCAATGGTCCTATCGGGAGAACCACTTGTATTATCTTGTACCCTGATGCTTCTAATCATAAGAACTAATAAGATTCATGAGGTTGTCCCCTCTAATTGTAAAGGTAGGTCATTAGCACCCCAGTGTGGTTACTTGAGCCTACATGTCTAACTCGAGCCTACATGTCGAATGAGTTAGTTAAAGTGAACGGATGAATATAAATAGAGGTGTGGTGCTTCTCATTTGACACACACACTCTCACTTGTATAGAGCATTAGTGGAGAAGAGAAGTAGTTGGATAAGGAGGAGGATCAGGCTTTGATCTCCTTGCTAGTTTTATCTTTTATCTTTTTGGGGCATCTAAATTGAGGAAGCTTTTGCTGGGTTTTTCCCTTTAGGGTTTTTCCAGGATAAATCTTTATGTTCCTTTTGTATGGTTGTGTTTGTCTATCTTTCAATGATCTTGTTTATATGCTTTTGTTATGAAAATGAAATGAAATACTAATGTCTTAGCTAAGCATATGAAAAGTTAACAAATGAAACCCTTGTTCTTTTAATACTATTAATTACAGTGTCAGATAGGGATGCCTCTGGTTAAATTACCTTACAAAAATAATTTAGCCTGTCTCAACAGCAATTGTGGTAGATTTATTGCCTAGCCTTTGGGATCATGGGGCGTAGTTGAGAGGATTTGTTACTCCTCCAACTATTTTAAATGGTTCAAATTCTTTTGTTAGCGAGGGCCGCGCTTGCTACATAGGGATGGAAGATGAGTGATGTTCGGAAATCCCAAAACAAACTCCTTCGTGCGAGCTACAAAATGCTCAACAAAGACTCTAAATCCTACGATTTCTCAGGATTGGGTTTTATTCCACCTTTCTTCTTGTTGATGGGTTTGAGGGATGCTGCCCTCTTTCCAATTTGACCTAGCAACCATCACCAGAGAGGTGTTATTGACGGGAAATCTGTAAGGGATTTTTTTTGTAGTATTCCGAACTCTTTAACAAAGACAAGATAGTGGCAGATAGTGAATGGGAGGGTGCCTCACCTCTACCCAATGATAGTGCCTCTGGTAAATATGTTCCACCACCATTTATGACTTATATAATATAGATATAGATTATTCCTTCGATGAATTATTGATTTCTAGATGTGTCTTAGGACCCGCTACTTAAAGCAGTCGATATTTTCTAGTTGTTGCTCTATCAAACAATGATCATTTCATATTTCGAAGTTGACCCTAGTTTTCAAAGCCATAACGTTTGAGAGTTTCTTTGATATAAATTTTACAACGAGATTGGTTAAATACTAAGTATTCATTGGGATGCACACAACGCGTGGCCTACAAGGATTTACAACCGGTTTGTGGAACTATGGCTCTGACTTTAAATGCAATGGCTATCAATAAAAATGAATTCAAAAGCAATGTGAATCCAACAACTATAGTAACATGTTGTTATTCCACACCTACCTTACTCTTTGCACATGATTTCCCCCTAATTGAAGGTATTGTTAATTACCAACTTGAGAAAGGCATATTGAGTCGACCCGTATGTTGGTTGGTTGTGGTATTTGGCTTCCTATAAGACCTATAGAACTGATTGAGATAGCGACTAAAACAAGAGTGTGTTTTGTGCAAAGAATTCTAGTGATCTCATCCAAACTACTTTACTTTCCTATTATAGTTTGTTGCAGTATACTTTATATTATATAACTATCAAATTGGTTTCATTGTATGATTCCTAAAGCCCAAGTTGTTACTATAATTGTGATCCCAAGCTGTTAATTCATGTTTCTGAAAAACTATAATATATTTTCTGCAAGAGGTATGCTTTCTTTTAACCTTAACCCTTGATGTAAGGGCTATTAATTATCATTAATGTATATGAACATAAACGTGGGAAGGTAGAAATGGTAGAGGGATATACTCTATTTAGGGGTGCCTTGTTTTTAACATCCTTGGACTTTCTCCTCAAATGATACCAGTAAAAACTTAACTAATATTAACTTTCAGGCAATGCCACCTTTTTATCTTTTAAGTTTTGAATTTAAGGAATTCCAATACTGAGAAGTGAGTCACTACTCTCCAGTAGAACTAAGTTAATCGCTTGAGTTTTGAAGATTTTATGTTTGATTCCGAATATGGAATTTGTCAATGGCTATAGTGAAATTTAAGACTTTTGATGATAGCTTGATAATATTAAAGTATTACGTAAGCATAGTTCAACAAATTGCTTGGATAAGTCTTGCTTAGTTTAAGGAGGTTGTGTACACTGTAAACTTGTATAAGTCATATAGCAAGTTAATCAACAAATTAAGGGACAAATAATTTCAGACTTAAAATAGGTGAATGACTATCCGTATTCAATCATTTTTCTTAGACAAGAAGCCCTAGTTGCTTTGGTGATTAATTTCGAGTTATTCTCTGTGAACAGTGTGTGAGTAGGATAAGATGAAAGTGTAGCAACATGGATGTTGCAGAATGTAATATTTTTAATAAAATAAATGTCACGGGCTTGTGACACTTTTGGTGGATGTAACCCCAAGGTTGGGGTGAACCACGTATATCGGTATTCCATTATGTTGTACTTTAAGTTTCTCATATGCTTTTGCGTTTTGATGATATGGGTCTGCACATATTTTTCCCATTAACTAGTATTCTATAAGCCGTTCTACAATTTTGTTAATGGATTTTGTTGCTGTAGAAGAAAATCAAGAAGATTTATTATAATAATTATTGGATCGGCACATAATCCTGTTTTAATGCACTACGATGGTGAAATGCTTGAACGCTTCATAAGGTTATGTATCGATACCTATTGGAATCTCATGAACTTATTGGTTAAAGGTCGTTCAAAGATTTTAAGGGTATGATATTGATTGAAATAAATGCATGCACCTTACGAATCATTAATAATAATGTAGACACATATATATATATCGAATAATATTCCAAATGTTAACATCGTTGTTCAAGAGGGATGATAGATCTGAATCTTGGGTATCTTACAAAGAATACTTAAAGATCTATGTGATTAGTCCTCTCATTAATAAGAATATCTATTTGTCAGAATATAAATAGATTGATGCAAGACAAAGATATATGATGTTTTATCTACAAGGAAAATCCTCCATAGAAAACTAGAAGCTAAAGGGTTGTATAGGGATACGTATGCATAAAGTGTTTTCCATAGATTATAGACCTTGTAATTTTGTGTGATGAATATTTGATGAGGCATTTGATACCTCGTGTTCATAGGTATGGGCTCTAAAGGAGAGATTGTAAAGAAATGGTAGTTCTCATGTTCTATCCAAGGTATATGTTGTCTTGATAGGAAATCAATATTTGAATTTATTCTTCACATATTATTATTATATGGTATATCTCTCAGAGTCTTACACTTCATTAAAAATTCCATGTAAAGGAAAATAAAATACACCACTAACGTGATTGCCTCATTTTGTAGTACAACAGGACAAAAATCTTACCCCTTTTCCACGCATAGCGACATTGAGGTATATGGGGTATGTCACATATGGTATTAGAGCGAGAGTTGAAACGCTCAGCCCTATTGGGCTCAAAATTCTTCCACATATTTTGTTTTAACCAACGATTGAGTTTTTGCTCTGTGATAAATGCAAATCAACAAGTTCACATTGTTCGACCAATCCAGGTACCTTAAGTTTTACCCAACGCTAATGTTTATTGACCTTGTAGTTGTTTAGGAGGAGGAGGAACCTCTTCCCAAATCACAAAAGATGGCAATTAATTTTCCACTTTCGCGTTAAGCCGATGAAATAAGTACATAGGTATCTGGTTATTTCCTTGATCCTCTTTCGAAAGGATTTATGAATTGTTAATATGACTATTTTGTCATTATTTTAAATTAAATTATTGGTAAGGTATAAGAGTCTTCTTAGACAAACTCCTCGTCGGTGATAGTACCTTCTACTATAATAATAATGGGGGGTTAAATTGTTGTTAATGACATGATGTATGTGGATTGTGATAGGTTACATTGTAACACACAGTGATTAGTGTTGTTAGAAAGTAGCATTAAAGGGTTACCTAATTACCTAAATACCTAATGAGTCACATTCTTTGCTGTCCTATACTTTATTCCACAATCCTAATATTCTAGTTAAATAATTTGATGAACAACCAAATGCAAGTATCATGGCCTAGGTTACTAACATGATCATTGGTTACTTGATCTACTCATTGTAACATTGTGAATCATCTACTCATCGTAACATTTTGGGTGGTTTGGTGACAACCATGTCTTACATCTGAAACTAGGCTTGTTTCCTATGTAATCTCTTTGGACATTAACACTGTTGAAGAATTATCTCTGTTGTCTAAATCATCGAGTATATGAATCTTGAAAGTGAATGCCGCCAGTCCTCCAACAACCTTGCACTTAACATTTGTATCATTTGCTTCAAATATGAGTTCATTGTCTATTAAAATTTGGATGATAACATTGATAGTAAACTTTGATTATGTTGGATTGCTGACATTGACATTTGGGTTTAACTTTTATATTGAAATCCTTATCTGGCTTCCAAATTAAATCGATTACATAGGTGTCAATTCTGAATTTGTTTTTGAAATTGATTGTTGAAAAGTATACTAATTGAAATCTGATTATTGATTTGTTTGTCTTTGACACTTATTCTCCTCTCTTGTGATTTGAATACTAAGGATCTGATTTAATGCTTAAAGAAGGTTTGACACATTTTTTGACCTGGTAGAAAAATGGAGGATTGAAAGTTCATAATGATTTTATGGTTAGAAGTCTGTTAATAGAGGTATTGAAGTTTTTCATTTTAAACCTATTTGCTTTTCCACTAAGGTAACATATATAAATACAAGTTAAACACTATCTCGTTATGTTCATGATAATGCTAGATTGAGCGTTGAAATCCTTAAAGAGATAGATTGGCGAATTTATTTATTGATATTAGTGAATGATACCAAAAAGTATTTGTATAGTTACAAGTACTATCTTTATGGTAATTAAGTAAATGAATTCTTAGAAGCATGCTCCTATTGGTGAATGTTCTAGAAATGGTTCCTTGTGCATGGATTAAAGTTTTTGAACTATCTTATGTTTTGATTAGCTCTTGGACGGTATTTTCATTGTGGTTATTGATCTCGTAGCCAAATAGGCTAATTGTTGGAATGAATACTTATTTATATCATATGTCTATTTGTAGAGTCTAGTATGAACCCTAGAATTGATTCTACTGCTAGATGGAAGGATCTTGTTGGTATTCTTGTGATTAAATCCTTTGAGCATTTCGTAGCATTGTTGTTGCTTGGGTTGTATTGAGATTGGCATTTTTAAGATCTTATATGGATTTGATTATCTAAAGATATTGATATTGAAAATAAGTGAGTCGATAAATGATGTATAATGTTATATGCTAAAATGGAAGGATATGCCAGGAACACTATTAGTCAGAGTTGGCTGTTACAGAAATAATTACTACTGTAGATAACGAGGTTAACTATGGGTGTGGTTTTACTTAATATAATTGTCAAATCTCGAGTTTTACAACCAAGGACTAATTGTGGATGATGTTGTTTACATAGTAACATTGCAGGCTTCACCGAGATTATGACCATTGCTACAATCGATGTACATTATGGTATATAAATCTTCCTGCATATGTAAGTTGCGCTCAATTACTCAGAAAAGTGTGAGAAATTTTTCTTGATGATTTACAAGGTTGTATAACTCGTGAATGACGATGAAAAATCAATGCAAATTACGAAACTTTGATAATTGATTATTGAAATTTTGGGTTATCAATGAATGCTTTAACTGACCACCTATGGAGTGATTGTAGGCATCGAAAATTATGGCCATGATGAGTGACAAAGCTCTAGGACTATAATGAGTTAAAAAAAAGATATGAGAAAGATCCCATGTGCATAAAGTTGTCACCATGAGAAAGTGGTGACCAAGGTAGTGGACGAAAGCTACCTTTTCCCCCCTAGATAGCTAGGGACCATTACACATTTTGGGGATGCCTAGATGTAAGACTTTTGGTTAAGACTCATTCCGCACACATTAAGAGGACTGTCACAAGAGTGGGGGATCTATGAAGAGAATAAACTCTAGGTGTTGTGCTGGTGTGGGAGAACGAAAGTACCTAAGCTTGGCGAATCCCCCATAATATAACAAGAACGAGATACAAGGGTATCATCCTTGTGTTGGGTAGCTTGGATCGGTAAGTGCCCTGAATAGCAAAAGAAGGAGATACAGCTAAGGAAGGGTATTGTCCTTGTGTTGGGTGGCCTAGATTGGTAGTTGGAAAACTGTTAGCACTTGGAGTGCTAGGATGGAGGACATCCAGAGAAAAGAAATGATTCCTCAGATCAAGGATGACATAAATGTCCAAAAGTTGGAGATAAAACCAACGGTAAAAGTATAGTAATCATGTTTTATTGATAAATAAATTGCATAAAGAAAATGATTGGGTTTTATGGCACCAATGAACACTAGAAAATTGTAGATTGTTACAATGCAAAATAATCTATGGCTTATGTTTAAGTTGAATTATAATTTTGCACATGACGTACTGAAAAGAATTGCGCTAGACCCGAACTTGTTGCAGAAAAGTGCAGGTTTTGGACGACAGCGACTGGAGAAGACACAAAAATATTGCAAGGGATCAGGATGGAGAGGACGAGGACAATAAACGATGAAAAAATGGAAGCAGGAAATTGATTGAAAATAGGAACACCGAGGACAGTGTTATTTTTAAGGGGGAGAGGATGTAACGTCTGCCTCACAAGAACCCTACAAATTTTGTAAATTCTAATGTTATTGTATTCGTCTCCTAGTGATGAGCTCAAGGAGACGGCCCCACCATAAATGAGACC